>JAKCPI010020529.1:0-10917 GCA_023213315.1 Euborellia annulipes
GGGTCTATATTTATTTGGGGTCCAGGCATTCTTATTTAAGCCATTTGGTATTCAAATCATCGGACTGCCTGGGGTCCGAACCCACGACGCGTCGCGACGTTTGGTATACAGGTTAGCACGCTAACCTCTACACCAAGCCCCGAGGGCTGTTTAGGAAGTTGAAGTAAGATCAGGAAATGGAAATAAAAATTATCTTTATGATTTTACTACAATTATTACATGATGTAATTAAATTTTTGTCAAAGTCTTTCCAGCATCTTTGGATCTAGGCATATTTATTTATGCCATTTGGCGATTTAAATAAATTCATCGTATTGCGTGAGGTTCGAACCCTTGTCTTTTAGATAATCTATATTGACATTTGCTTCTATCCTCTCCGCCACGTGTGGAAGGGGGCTGTAAATAAATTATTTAAGCTTTCACAAAAGTTATTATTAGTAAATAAATAAAAAAGACATTTTCGATATTAATCGTGGTAAAGTTTGAGTTGGCCTGGTCTATATTAAATATTGAGGCTCAACTTCTTTTCTAAGTTGAGTGTTTTATTTTAATTAGTAATTTATAATAGCTACTAATAATAACAACGTTTCGGCCACTGTTTCGTTTGTAGTAAATTTGTATTATTAATTACAAACTAAAATAAAGCACGATTAATGCCAAAAATTCTTGCCCCCACCCCAAAATCATATCCCTTGTTTTCGCATGTCCGGATCTAATAATCGAATATTTTTCATAATCGATAATCAATTATTTTTTTGCCCTCGGGGCTTGGTGTAAGGGTTAGAGTGCTAACCTCGTATACCAAACGTCGCGGGTTCGGACCCCAGGCAGTCCGATGATTATATTTAAGGCATTTAGATACCAAATGGCTTAAATAAGAATGCCTGGACCCCAATATAGATAAATTCATAAATAACGGTTATCGTCAAAATCTTAAATGGCCTACGTTGTCGAAAAGACAGGGTGAATGTGAGTGTGAATGAGAAAAAGAGTAAATGTTTAAAAAAAAAAAAGAATTATTTTTTCCACAATCGAACTCCCCCTAGTTATAAGTAGCTGAAAATATTTTATTTTCATTTGTATTGGAATATATATAATTTTTTTTGTCAATTTTGCAAGTAACATTAAATATAAATTATTTTAGGACATATTTCAAAAAAAAAAAAAAATACTATTAATTATAGCATTTGAAACAATATTCCGTGCTTAACTCAATTTTTAATTTTTTTTTGGCGCTTGACACACTATTGCATAACAGGGTCCAAATATTAATTAATTTTAGTCTGTTCAATTTAGAAATTTCAAAATTCTCATCTCTACTGCGAATTGTTTCGCTAAATCCGCCTCAGTAAATTTTTCGTGAATTCAGAGAATGGACGCTCTAAAAATTTTTTATTTGACTATGCCTACTTGAAATATAATCGATAAAAAGTTTCCGGATTTGTGACAGAAATTTAAATTGTTTTTTTTTTTTTTTTTTTTTCTTAATTGGCTGCCTGCCCATTTGTCTTTTTCATTATATTGCTTTCTACCCAGCCATAATATATTATTTTAATTGAATATTCATCTAATTTAAATAATTTTTTTTTTTTTTTTGGTTAGAAAGTGAACCCACAATTACTGGATTTAGATTATCCGTAGGTTATTTATTGTCTTGTAAGCTTTTCCGTTTGAGTTCGGATTATGAACAAAAAGGGATTAAATGAAAAGCTGCAATTTCTTCATCCATAATAAACTCATTATTGTTCTTTTAAACAATTTAACTTATGAGTTGACCTTTTTTTTATTTAACAACAAAAAAAAAAAAGAGGAAGGAGGAATTAAGCTCTAACTATGGAATTTTCGTGAGGCAAAGAAAATGCCTAAATTTAATTTAATAATCCGTTTTTTGAATACAAACACAATTTTGACTGTCATGACCACACAAAGACATGTATTTCTTGCCTCTGCTGTTGGGTCCTGTGGGAGATGAAAGGAGAGCAACGAGACAAAACAAAGAAGAGCCCAAGGAATGCACAAGGGAAATCCCGGGAAGGCCAAGAGACCGATAGGTCTACGCACACAAAAGAAAACAATTTAGAAATATTCAAAATATATCAAATGATTGCAAAAAGAAGACTATTAATTTTCCTTGTTTTCAATATCGTTTCCTTTGATTAGCATAAAAGAAGAGGATTAGCATAAAAGAAGAGGGCAAAAATCTAATATAGTGTAAAATAGACAATTTATAAATAGATATAATACGATTATTATGTACAAATAAAGGTTCATCATAAATATATTTATTAAAGCTTATTATTATTATGATTATTATGTGAATTTTTAATTATAGACTACATTATTCAGTCTATAGAAATTAATAAACATCCAAATAATATCAACAAAGCCCTAGGGTGTTGGTAGCATGCTGGCCTTATATACCAAGGGTCGCGGGTTCGGATCCTAGCCAGCCCGATGATTTTATTTAAGATATTTGGCTTAACAAATGGCTTAAATAAATATGCCTGGACCCCCATCATAGATATATTACTAAATAACGGTTATCATAAAAAGTCTTAGATGGCATGAGTTGCCGAGAAGACTGTATGTGTGTGAGTGTGAGTGGGAAAAAGTATGAGTTAAAAAAAACATCAACAAAGAAGATGGATATAGGCTTAATAAAATATGGAACATTGTGTTGAATGAGAAAACTGTTAAATAGATATTAAGGTTTGATTATTATTATATTATGATATTATTGGAATAATTTAATAATAGTATATTGTACTATCTTTGTTAATAATCAAATTCAAAAAACTTATTGTGACAATCATGCTTTTTATGTAAACACTTTCTTTGATGGTTGTGTTTAACTTCATGGGAATTATTGTATATGTTGCTAACTTCATTGTATATAAAATACTACTAACTTCACGTCCCTTAGAGGTTAGTACACTTGAATCGGAGCAAGTGCAGAGTAATTGAAACGACTGCAGAATAAGTAGTCGAAACGTTATACAATATTTATATTTTTAATAAATAATTAACAACAAAATGTGTCTTTAATTAAAAACTCCCATAATAAAAATCAATGTTCAAAAAGGACGAGTTTTCTGTATTGAGTGACGTGAAAATAAAAACAATTTTTTGGAAATTTTAACATTATCAGTTACGAAAAAAGAGGTTTTATATTAAAGTCAGAAACGAACAAAAAAAAAGTGTATAATTGAATTGCATTTTATATAATAAACGAACGGAAAGTAAGTACTTGAACTTAATGACTGGTTCAAATGATAAAACTTGTCAAGGATTTCTGTCTGGAACATTTCATTTGTAATCTTGAGTTAAAACTGAATGAATGGATAGAGAGGATAGAAGAGCAAATTGCACTCTCCAAGTTGAAGAAACTTCTAGATCTTAACTCTATTCCGGAGTTGTTATTATGATTATTGCTCTAAAGGGGAAATGAGTGTGTGTTGATTGAATTAATATCATCCGGCATTTAATTGAATGGCTTCTACAATTATTTAATAGATAAACAACAATCAAACAAGATGAGGAATGGATGTTTATTTTTTTATTTCATTAACTGAGTTGAAAAGATTATTTTAGAATCAAATGATATTTTATGTTATTTCGTTAAAATCACCATGCAAATGGCTTTGGAAGTTATGAATTTGCAAAAGACAAGAATTTTTATGTTATAAAATTGCAAATAAGCTTAATTAAAAAAATCTGGTGTGACTGGCGCACAGCACACAACGTTCTCTTAGTCTTCGGTAAGAGGAAGTTGAGTACCAGCACGGTCACACCAGATTTTTTTGTGTCGAGATATATTTAGTTTCCCATAGCAAATTAGTTTCAAACTTGGCCACTTCCAATTCATAAGTAAAAAGTAAAAAAGTCAATTAATTCAAAATTTCCATAGGCTCTGTGTATTTTAAATGTTGACTGCTTGAAATAAACTATGGCTATTTTTCAAAATTTTAATCCCTTATTTGGATATTTTATACACAATAGAGAATCCTAAATAAATACAAAATTTCATAAGAATTTTAAAATTTTAAATTGTGTTAAAAGTTCCAAAGGGGACACCCTTTTGAATCGAAATTAACATACAAATCCCCCATAGGGATTTAACATTGGCTCTATGGAAGAAAGAGCCGGAAAGTGAATTTTTAAAAAGAAGAATATATAATTTTGTTCAATGACATTCATTTAAAGGGTGAACACCGTTGGGTAACGTCTCATTAATGAACATAATTCAAATTATACACAACTAAATATGCAAAAAAAAAAAATTATACTTTTGAAAATGATGGGGGGGGGGGGGGGGGGCTGAGGCCTCTAGTTACGAGCCTGAACCAACATAGAGGGGTACAAAATCTAAGGGAATAGTTACAGGTAGTCTTTTTTATTAATACCCCAAGACCTCATGTTATAGGCCTATATATATTTTTAATTAAATTTTCTTTTTTTTACAGGTTCAGCAGAGCCTACAGCTACAAACACAACAGTAAATATTATATTATTTTAAATTAAATTATGCATGTCAGTTGATAAAGGAATATGTTAATATATTTGAAAGCAAATATCACATTTAATTTAAAGCTTAATAATTGAATTAAGGTTACACATAAACTTGAAATCAGTCGAAATTAATGCACAAATTAACTTTAATATAATACTATATATAGTTATATACTCTCACTCCTTCTATGAATATAACTAATTTAATAAATATGGAATGACCTAGGTTATTAAAATGTATTTCTCTTATTATAATTAATTGTCTAGATAGAAAATTTTTTATTAATTATTTATAGTACAAATAAATGTGTCTGGACACCGACATATATCGTGTCTATATGTCCTAAGAAGCTGAAAGCTCAGGGGCCCTGTTAATTTGAATCCGGAATGAAAATATAATAAATCATTATTACCCACATTACCCTATCATCCTTGAATATGCCACTGCCTCTCCGCCCTTGCTACACTCAAAATTTTGGGGCCCACATAATAAGAAATTCTTCATTTTGATAATTAATAGCAATGAAAGATAAGAGTATTGAAAGATTTTTTTATATAGCTGGTTAATTGATGTAGTAGAAGGAGAATAAAAAGAGAGAGCAGCTAATTATATTTTCTTTTATTATACCCTCAGTGTTGACGTTTCGGTCCTGCTCTGAGGATGGCCCTAAACAGGACCGAAACGTCAGCACTGAGGGTATAATAAAAGAAAATATAATTAGCTGCTCTCTCTTGAAAGATAAGAGATCAATTTTTTCGCATCTGATGCAAAATAGAATGTAATGATAATTATATATTTATGTATTATTAACGATTAGACGGATTATATTATTATATGTTAATGTATTATTAACTATACAGTATGCCCACGGGGCTTGGAGTAGTTGGTAGCGGGCCTACCTTCTATACCAAACGTCGCGGGGTTCGGACCCCAGGCAGTCCGATGATTTTATTTAAGGCATTTGGATACCAAATGGCTTAAATAGAAATGCCTGGACCCCCAAGAGATTTATTAAAACATACGAGTATCGTTAAAAGTCTTAAATGGCCTGAGTTGCCGAAAAGACTGTGTGAATGTAAGTGTGAATAAGTGTGAAAAAAAAAAAAATATATACAGTATAATTAATTATCCAGGCCCTTTATTCTTAATTGAAATAAATTTCCATCGAACTACCTGGTATCCGAACTCACAGACTTTGCAATTATCAATAATGAGATTGTCAAAGAGATATTTTTTTTTTAACATTTACACTTTTTTCTCATTCACACTCAAACTCACACACACATTCACACAGTCTTTTCGGCAACCTAGGTCATATAAGACTTTGACAATAACCGTTGTAATTAATATATCAATTTGGGGTTCAGGCATTTCTATTTAAGCCATCTGGTATCCAAATGGCTTAAATAAAATCATCGGACTGCCTGGGTCCGAACCCGCGACTTTTGGTATAGGAGGTAGGCACGCTACCTACTACGCCAGACCCAGGGGCGTCAAAGAAATATAAATGAATAAAAATTCTTGTAGACAATTACCTTGTCTAGCGGTAGGTGTTGATTAAAAAATAGACAGTTATTGAATTCGTCCTCAATGATGAATATCCACCTGAAAAACAGATTAATTTCAATAAATTAGAGAAATAATCAGAATGAGATAAAAAAATAAATATCGATATAAAAAATTTCTTTATTACATTATTATTATCTGTCAAAATAGATGACAGGGAACCACAAATGAAGTTGACTTTAATGATCAACTACCCTTGTTGTCTAAAATGGCTTAGGAAATTCGATTTAAACCAAAAAGGACTAAGGGCTTCTCTTTTATCTTTTCTAATTTTATATATAAAAACATTTTCGCACATCAAAGACAAGATCAAAGTAAAAGCTCACCTTTACTAATGAATTTCGGAAATTATTTGAATATATAGTTCTGAATTATATTAGCTATATAAATTTAAATTAAGATATTAAATTAAAATTAGTTTAAATGGACTTTAAACAATTCAACCAAATAAAAGACGTTTTATCTGGATTTAGAATTTTTTGTTTTTTAATGAACTAAAGAGAAGTCATTCAAAAGATATAGCTTAAAAACATTTAAACCTTTATTTTGGGGTTTTGGTTTAAATAAAATAAACTTGGATAACAAATATAATTTAATTTCTATTGTTTCGTTTTTGTTTTAATATTGTATTGATATTGCTTTGTTTATATTTATTGTATAAATCATTTATTTTTTCTCTAATTTGGTAAAATAAAAAAAAATACTTGTTTAATAGAGAGGCTCATCAGTTGAATGATATTAGAAGAAATCTGGTGTGACTGGTCGTACTGGTCAACTTTCTCTTACCTTTGGTAATAGAAAGTTGTGCCCTGTGCTTTCACGCCAGATTTTTTGTATCGATATACATTTAGTTTCCGCCGATATATTTAATTCAAGATATAAAATTTATAAACATAGAAAAAACCTTACTACTTCCCTTTCAAAAATGATTGTCTCATTTGAAATTGTTGCTAACTTAACAATATAATACACCCAGGGGGGGCGCCACTAGGCGAACTAGGGGCGCCTAGGGCGGCAACCTGAAGAGGGCGGCAAAATTGCAAAAAGAAAAAAATTTTGGTTCCGCAAACGGCACCCGAAAAATAAGGTTCCGCGGGCGGCAAAAACAAATTTTAGTTCCGCGCGAGAGGAAAAAATTTTTTCCGGCTAAAGAAATGATCCGGGCGGAAATTTTGGTTCCGCGCGGCAAAAATTGTGTCTCAAAAGGTAAAAATTTTTGTTGCGCTAGAGAAAATGTCCGGGGCGGAAAAATTTTGTGTTTAAAAAAAGGTAAAAAAATTTTTAAGGAGGGGGCGGCAAATTAAATTTTTAAAGTTTTTTTTTTGGGGGGGGCGCAAAAAATATCTTGCCTAGGGGGCAGAATAGTTGCCCCCGAATACACCTCACTCTAATTAACAATATAAGATGACAATATGTTATTTGTGTATGAACAATAAAAATAGAAGCCCTCGGGGCATGGTGTAGAGGTTAGCGTGCTAACCTCATATACAAACGTCGCGGGTTCGACCCCAGGCAGTCGATGATTTTATATAAGGATTTGGATACCAAATGACTTATATAAGAATGCCTGGACCCCAATATGTATAATTATAAATAACGGATATCGTTTAAAGTCTTAAATGGCCTAAGTTGCCGAAAAGACTGTGTGAATGCGTGTGTGAGTGTGAGTGTGAATGAGAAAAAGTGTAAATGTTTTTTATAAAAAAAAAAAAAAAATAGAAATAGAATCATAAATTGGAAAGCAGTCGCGGGTTATATTTTTTTCTCCATAGCCTTAATTTTCAAATAAAGTTAAAAAATATTAGTTTAATAATAATTATTTTATAATATTGAGGCCTAAACAAAGAAATTTAATAATATTTCAAATTGGTCTTTTGAGATAAATTAAGCTTGAAATTGATGTTGTAAGAGAAAACGGACATTACTATCTAATGATGTTATACAATATCTCATTATAATCAATAATTGATGTTGGGCTTTGTACTGGTTGGGGGTGACAGTGCTAAATAATAGTCACTTATTAGTTACAGAGCTAGCTAATAAGTTTACGAGTGATTTATAAAATGGATTTGGAAAAATTCTTGATAGGAAAACTTTAATATACAATAATAATAATTATTTTCAAATCTTGAGAGGAGATTAACTCTATAATTGTAAATGTTCTATTTTATCAATAGGTGAAATGCCAATCTATTACTTTCTCTTACCTATGTATATATGTAATATATATAGAGAGAGAAAGTATTGGATTCATGTCAAAAATTCGATGTCCAGATTTTGATGGATATACACGTTTTGAGGTCCCCTGAATCCAAAAAAGTGGTTTTCGCGACATGGTCTGTCTGTGTGGTGGTGTGTGTAGTGTGTGTGTGTGTATTCAATTTTAAGCATGAAGGAATTGAGCTACGAGGTTGAAATTTTATATTTAAGTTAATCACCCCCGGGACCGGAAAAATAAGCTTTTAATCAAAATCGGCCAAAAAGTACTAGTACTTTACTGATGCACTTTTTCAGTTTTTTTAGATTTTCTCTAAATTTGCCAACGATTTTTTTTTAAATTAAAAAATCAATTATTTTTTAGATTCTCCTTAAAATGTATATTCTCATTTTGTCATTGAAATCTTCTGAAGACCACTTTACTCTTATACTCCATAGAAAAGATAGGAGAAATGGTTGCCATGGTAACAAAATATAAATATTTTTCCATACTTATATATTTTACATCTTGAAAATCCAATGTACCGTACTGTCGTGAACTAAATACATGTCGACACAAAAAATCTGGTGTGACAAGCACAGTACACAACTTTCGATTACCGAAGGTAAGAGAAAGTTGTGTGCTGTGCGACCAGTCACACCAGATTTTTTTATTTTATAAAGGGATTTTTTTTACAGGCATTGTATTACGATATTTTATTTTATAAAACAATTTTATTGTTTCATTTCATTATGTTAATTTGAAATATAATAATAAAAAATTGTTGCTTGTTGTCATCAGTTAAAATATCAAATTGAGGTCCAATTGGCCGTGGTAAATATAAACAAAAAAATTTTTTTCTCTCCTGATAAATTTTTAAAAATTATCTGTTTTTCTATATATTTGAGGGCATAAATTTATATTTTTAAGTGGAGAGTCTCCTTACGCTGTGGGGAGATAAATTGGGCCCCAATGGTGTCGCCTCAAGAAACTAATAGTACCGATTGGTGTTTTGATAATCTCGACGAGGAAGACCATCTACTACGTATTGCTAATGCCTTGAATAGTAGCGAAATGAATGATGACTCCGAAATTACTAACGAAGCAACTGGAAGCAGTATGGAAACTCAATCGAATATGAAGAGGAAGAATGAAGAAAAGCAGTATACTATCTCAAATGAACGAAAAATTGTAAAAAATAACGGTCAGTCTTTAAGAGTAAATCCGCCTTCACAACCTAAGGCTTCATCAATTCAGTCTCCATTAGTTAATAACACAATCAACTATCATACCCCTCCCAATCAGAAGGCATCATCACTCAGTTTTCCTAATGAGAACCAATCTATTAATTTTGTTGAAAATACCTATGCAAAAAATATGTTGTAACAATCGTTATAGTTCTTCAGAGAGTGGGCCGTACACTTTGCTCGTGGAAAGCCACAATAAAGTCGTTAATGTTCACCCTATGCAGGTAGGTAAATTGATCCGAGATAATAATTTTTCTACGTATAAAAATGTAAGGTCAATCCACGCAATAGACAAGAAAAAAGTAAAGATTGTGATAAACTCTTTTCAGGAAGCAAATTTGCTCATAGAAAATGAATTTTGGTCCAAAAATAAACTCTATTGCTATATCCCTAATTATAAAATATTTAAACAAGGAGTAGTTAGGAACATTGACTATTCTCTCTCGGAAGAGGATGTTCTAAATTTTCAGAATCTATCCAAAAAATTGTAAAAGCTTCAAGGGTCTATAAAAAAGACGCCAAAAACCCTCTTGTTCGAGTACCAACACCGGTTTTCATCTTAACTTTTTTGTGGCCAATCTCTTCCTTCAGAAATTAAAATATTTAGGTGTGGTCTGCAAAGTGGAGTTATATGTTCAACGAATTATTCAATGTCGCAAATGTTATCGTTTCGGTCACGTTGCTAACCATTGCAAAGGAAAAGAAAGATGTAGTAGCTGTGGCGGCCTACATTCTTCTAGTAGCTGCCAAGATATTATCCCAAGTTGTCTTCATTGTAAAGGGAATCATAAAGCCGATGACATACAAAAATGCCCTGAATTTTCAACCCAACGAAATATTAAATCCCTAATGGCCACGGAAAATATTTCATATTCAGAACCAAAAGTCAAATTTCAACAGGTGCCTCATATGCCAAAATTACAAGTCCTAATCTAAATTTAAATGACTCTCAAGAATTTCCTGCTCTTCCAGTGCAACAAGTCGCATCTAACAATAGTTTTTCACAAACCCATCCCAATTTCAAAAATAATAATAAAGTGGAGACATCTCAATCTTCTAAGCCGGCCTCAACAATAGTCAGTCCAAAGCCCAGTCAAAATATTTCAAACACAATGAACATTCCTCAAAATCCAATAATAGAAAGCCCAAACTATATAGCAAACCTAAATTTTTTGAAAGAGGTAATAACAGATTCGTTATATAAGATCCCTAGCCGCAAACTGTCCATCCATCTCAAATGAAATATCATCCCCACGAATCCAAACCTATATAATTAACATCATCGAGCAATCCATTTCTAATATTATGTCTAATATAAAAAATTCATCTTATTAAGGTTGCTTAACATTTACTGACCGTTATTTTTATCAAGTATCATAGGTTTTTATTTATAATTT
>JAKCPI010020530.1:0-13082 GCA_023213315.1 Euborellia annulipes
GCACCAAGACCAATTGAAGACGCATCAGCCGTAACCCTAATTTCATTTTTCGGGTTGTACAGTGCCAAAACAGGAGTAGATGAGAGTAAAGACTTAATTTTTTCAAAAGCAGACTGCTGAGAATCCGTCCATATCCAGGAAGATTTGGTGGACAAAAGATCCCTTAAAGGCTTCGTTATTTCAGTTATGTTTGGAGAAAACTTCAATAATTGATTTACCATTCCTAAAAATCTTCTAATTCCGCTTACGTCTTTAGGTTTTTCCAAACTCAGAATTGCATTTATTTTATCCGGGTCAGACTCAATTCCCTTAGCGCTGATCACATGTCCAAGAAATTTAATTTTAGTTTCACGAAAAATACATTTACTTTTATTTAAAGTAACTCCATTTTCATAAAAAGCTTTTAAAACCTTTTCAAGACGAATATCATGTTCTCTTTCATTTTCACCAAATATCATAACATCATCCATTAAATTAATAACGCCATCCAATCCTTCTAAAATTTCAGCTATTTTCTTTTGATAAAACTCTGGAGCAGAAGATATCCCAAAAGGCAATCGGTTAAAGAAAAATCTACCGAAAGGAGTAATAAACGTCGTAAGCTCCGCGCTTTCTTTGTCTAAAGGAACTTGCCAGAACCCGGAATTGGCATCTAATTTAGAAAAGAATTTGGCTTTTCCGATTCTTGCTAAGCATTCTTCTACAGAAGGAAGAATATGACGTTCTCTTTTGACACTCTGATTCAATTTAGTGAAGTCGACGCAAATTCGAACATCCTGATTCGGTTTAGGAACCACCATAAGGGGGGCACACCAATCCGTAGGCTTATTAACCGGTGTAATAACTCCTTCCTTAACCATTTTTTTTAAAGCTTCTTCTGTTTTCTCTCGTAAAGGAATGGGAATCCTTCTAGGAACAGTCAATGAATATGGAATTGAATTTTCCTTTAATTTAATTTTATAAATGCATTTCATCTTTCCTAAACCTTCAAACAGTTTGGGAAATCTATCTTCAACTTTTGTATTAATCTCTTGAATCCATGTTAATACTTCTAAATTTTGAATCGCAGATCTTCCCAGAAGAGGTTCTCGGATATCCTCTAAAATAAAAATATTTTCTTTCCAACTCCTTCCCTTCCAACTTAAATCAGCAATAAATTTTCCCATAATTTTTAATTCATGATTTCCTGCGGAAAAAAGTTTTTTCTTTGTTTCACTTAATTGAACATCTTTCATACATTTATAAATACTATTATGTTATATTGGTTGGGGGTGTGTGTGTGTATTTAATTATTCACACAACCTTATAACATTCTTAGAGATATTCATTTGGGAATGGAATAAATAGAAAGAGATTAGTTTTAAAAATTAGGAAGTTTAATTAAAAAAATATGTAGTTGTTTGTTTTACAAGTATTCAAATATATTTTTTATTGTGGTTGAGTATTTTTATCTGCTTCGCATTGATTATGAATTAATTAATTAATTAGAGTAATTAAGAGATTATGTAATAGAATTATTTAATTGAAATATTATAATTAATCTTAAAAATTAAATTGAAAGTAATTATACGAGCTCGATTTTTAAGTAAGAAATAAGTAATTTAAAGTTAAAGTTAAGCGCTTTTTTGATGAAAATTATTTAATTAAAAGAACATCACTTCACAAATGGGTCGCGATGGGGATAAAAGGGTTGGCACTTATCTTGTTGGTACCGTTGAAAGAAGATTTGTGTAGACACTGGGGTCTGTACCCTGGAGTCAGAAGATGATTGCCGTGGTCGTGTGTGGAGAGACGCCAGGTAGACAACACGGCCAGGTATTTCTTAGGTGAGTAATGTGATTTGAAGTTTTATTTTTGAGGTTTTCAATAAAATTAATACGTGATTATTTATTTTTAGGTGCACACTTTAAACGAGATGTTGAATGCTAAAGGGTTGAGTTGCGTCTGAGGCGTCGCTTGGATTCACTCAGAGGGGTGCGCAAACGCTTGTCCCTCCTCCTTTGAGTTGCGGGGAGGGGGCTTATGACCTTGATCGACTTCTAATGTTCTGAATTAAATTTATAATAGAAAAATGTAATGTAAAAATATAAGTAAATAAAATAATTATAAAATTTGATAATAATTAGAATATTGATAATATTTGTATTATTTTGGGCGTTAAATAAAAGAAAATATTTATATAAAATTTCTACCATTCATTTATAATAATTAATAACCTTTTAATTAATCCTTATTAGCATGTAATGCTTACATACATTACATCCCCTCCCATAAGCTGAAAAATGGTCCGTGGAACAATAGGACATTTTTCGGCCTATCTGTATTACATTACAAAAAAAATAATTGTTTATTTAATGGGTTTCCACTCATAGTTTCACATTTTGTTTCTGTTCAAATTAAAATACATATTGGTTTAAAATAATAAAATAATCAAACTACTAAGGCTTAACTGAGCTGATGAATTCAGTTCTCTGGCAACAAATAAATCATCACTAAATTCAAAGGGGGTAAAATATAAAGAGTGCAGTGGCATACGAGACATGGTCGTATTAGCTCACCGGGGATCTAGAATACCTAGGTGGGGTATGCAGTGTTTTTAGGGAACAGAGAGTGGACTTAGGGGCGCCACCCGTATTTATAAGTGAGGTTGGTTGTGAGTTTTCCATAACTACACGAACCTAGTGGTCTTATGGTTGCCACCGTATTTATTTATAAGTGGGGTTGGTTGTGCGTTTCTATAACGACACAAACCTAATATAAGTTTTGAGTTAAGCCTCCGCTATTAGGGTTTATTTTTTTTAATAATAAGTATAAAGGTCTTCACCTATGTTTATTTGTTTATTTGGGGTTCTGATTCCTCTAAAAACTACTACACGGTGACTTTCGGTTCTATCTCCTTGGGTAGGGCAACACTTCGTTCTCATTACAGTTACTTCTTTTATTATACTTACTCCAAAATCATTCAGAAATAAAATATAGTATATTATAAGAAAAGTTTCGGTAGCTCATTTAAGATATTTCAATAAAATTTTTTTTTTGTATAAATATATATTTCGAATAGGTATTTATAACTAAGATTAAAATTTGTTATGTTTTACTTTTAATTTGAATGTTGTGAATGATTCACCATGAGTGTTTAATTATACATAGTAATATAACAATTAGAATTATTATTAGTTATTTATTTATTTAAATTTTTTTTTGTAATATATATATTCATATTTAAGATAATTGATTAGAAGGGTTTAAAAATATAATTATGAATGAATAGATTTAATAAATATTTATGTAGATAGAAATTTTTCTATTAGATGAGAATTATGAATGGAAATAAATTTTTTTTTTATTTTTTATTTTTTTTTTTAAATTCATTGAAAAATATATTTGAATTTTATTTAAAAATTTTACTATCAATGTCAAGGTCACTATTACTATACTTTTGTTTAAATTTTTATTATTATTTTATATTTAAATAAAAAATTTTTTTTTTAAATTTCATTCAAAAATAGCCATTTAAGTAGGTCAAAAAATTGGTTTTGTATTTCTGTTTGCTGGAAATCAATGACAATTTTTTTGATTCAGTAAACAATTTTTTTAATAATAAGATAAATAAATGAATTATCACTTTAAAATATTTTTAATTTATAATTGACTGCAAACATAAAAATTAAAATTATAAACTGGGATTTTTTTAAAAGACTAAAAAAAAGAAAATATCATAAAATTAATTAAAATGGAAAAGTTAGGGTAAATAGATAGAAATAGCGGTTTCAAGTAGATGCACCTGGGTTTCTAGGTTCATTTGAAACGCACTTTGTGCTTATAAGGTAATCTATCTAGGGCCATCATAGAGAAATGTACCCTATCAACAAAATGACAAGTAATTGTTAAAAGGTAACCCGCTAATGGGTAGAAATATTTGCAGTTAGGGGCAGGAGAGTCATCTAAGGGCTCTGAATCATAATTATTAAAAAGACTTTTAGGGCAGTTGCCATATTTATTTACATTTAACGAGTAAGTCGCGGAGAAGAGGGGCAAATGGGGAATAGGCTCATTGCCCAATTTTAAGGATAAAAAGTTCTCATCACTTTCAGGGGGTTCAAATGAATTATTTATATAACAACCGGATTGCAATAGGGTGAAGGATTGATAAGAATGCCTATCTGAATTTACAGTGGCTCTGTTATATGATAAGACATTTTTGAGTGTGGTGATTTTGCAAATCAAACATGCATGGGGATAGGTGATTTTTGTGGGTAGATTTACCGACAGCACCGGGATGCATTTTTCGTTAATCGGCCTAGTTGATGGTTCAATAAAATCGCTGCTAATTTTGTCACTTGAATGGAATATCTCTTGAATTTCCTGGATGAGATTTTTGCAAATTTCTATCAGGGTTTTCTCATTCTCTGGCTGTGTCACGAGAGCGGGAGTTTCGGCTTGAGGGACAAGCGTGGCAGTATCAATCTTGACAGGTGTAACTATTTCTTTTGGTTGGATAGTGTTAATTATTGGAGCGGGAGATTTGTCTATGGACTGATGACTAGGTTCAGGAGTTGAAATAAAATTTTGATGCCAGGGCAATGGGAGTATAGTTTTTGGGTTGAGCAACAAAAACATGTCTTCCTCATCGTCGATGGCCGGGGCTAAAATTTCATGATTGTTTACCTGAGTTTCAGATTGATTAATGACGGGTGGCATTATGGCCTTAAGTTCAACAAAGGGTTTATATTTTAATGGAGGTTCAGGAAGTTTTGCAAGAGGATGATATGGCACTGGCGAGAGATTTTGAACTTTTTCGGCTTTTGTAATTAACACCGGAGGTGGATTAACTGTTTTCCGCTGTGGAGTGGGTTTCTCTTTTGGGGGCATCCATTTAAGGACAAAAAGTGGCTTCTTCGGGGGTATCTTAGGCTCCGAGGTCGTTAACAACTTGGTAGGTTCGACTTTCAATGGGGTGTTATTCTCGAGTACGGGAGGCGTGATGGGGCTCTGCGGAAACGGATGAAATTTTGAACATGAACACGATGTATCCATTTGAGGGATTTGGTAAAAATCTTCTAGTTTGCTTCCACTGTGATAGAGCTCACAGGGAAGTTTAGAACTGGTAATAGGGTCAGATTGTTTGAGCAGTTTAAAAATTTTCGAATAGCCATAGATAGCAAAATGCCACACTTCATCGCCTATCGGGTTGGGAAGGTTCGTCATTATTTGATAAAGTAGCAAAACGCCACCACATTGGTTTGTCATATATTTAGCCCATTGAAACCGTTGTTGAAATTGAGGGGCTAACGGCGCTGATTGATACGGAAGATTGCTGAGTTTATAATTGAATCGCTGTTGGATTTCAGGGCTCCAAAAACGTTCTATGAAAGCATCCAATAATGGATCTAGGGGATTTTCAAAATTTGGATGTTCATTGGTCCATTCTTCTGCCCATGAAGCAGCTTCGCCGGTTAAGCATTTAAAGAAAAAGAGGAAAGCGTGGAAAGTTGGAATGCGTAGTTTATCTACAGCATCTTTAAAAAATTTTACAAAATCAATTGGGTGGAAGGAATCAAAATCTAATTCATGGGAAAATTTTGGGATGTTCTCAATAGCTTCAGTCCACATTAGGACCGTATTGGAACAATATTCGATTACTGACATTGTTTAGAGTTAGAATTGATAGTTGAAATACAAATAAAAAATTAATTTATAATTTAGTAAAAAAAATTTTAGAGTTAAACAAATTTTATTAAAGCTTGTGTTTATGTTAATTAAATTTTGAAAAAATACTATAACCTTTTTGCCTGATGACTGAGCCCTGAATATTACTATCCTCTACATTTTTAATAACAGGAGTTTCTAAAAGATTTTCCATTATGGAGAGATGATATTAAAAGAGATGATAATATCAATTAGAAAAGTAAAATGAAACGTCGAAATGACAAGTAAGATTGTCAGATTGACAGCGATTTGTTGTTTTGATTTATTTAATTAATTTATATTTTTAAAATAATTTCGATAAAATTTATTTATTTGCTTGCCTTTTGATTTCCGCAAATGGATTTAATAAATTTATTTGGCTTTTTGATTTTAATTTAAAAAAAATTTTAAATATTTTATTTACTTTAATTTTCGCAATTTTAAAGTTTGGCTTTTTAAAATTTAATCAAAAATATTTAATTTTGACTGTAATTAAATTTTGCAACATTCGCAATTGAATATCTCTGGTTTATTTATTATAAAAATTTTTTTTTGTATGATATAAGATATTTAAGTTTTAATCGAAATGATAAAGGATTTAATTTAGATTTTTTTTTTATAATGAATTCAGCAATTGCTGGCCTTGAAAAGGTGTGTGATTTCTTTGAAATCACCTCAATCCGCCAGCATCCTCCACCATATTATGTTATATTGGTTGGGGGTGTGTGTGTGTATTTAATTATTCACACAACCTTATAACATTCTTAGAGATATTCATTTGGGAATGGAATAAATAGAAAGAGATTAGTTTTAAAAATTAGGAAGTTTAATTAAAAAAATATGTAGTTGTTTGTTTTACAAGTATTCAAATATATTTTTTATTGTGGTTGAGTATTTTTATCTGCTTCGCATTGATTATGAATTAATTAATTAATTAGAGTAATTAAGAGATTATGTAATAGAATTATTTAATTGAAATATTATAATTAATCTTAAAAATTAAATTGAAAGTAATTATACGAGCTCGATTTCTAAGTAAGAAATAAGTAATTTAAAGTTAAAGTTAAGCGCTTTTTTGATGAAAATTATTTAATTAAAAGAACATCACTTCACAAATGGGTCGCGATGGGGATAAAAGGGTTGGCACTTATCTTGTTGGTACCGTTGAAAGAAGATTTGTGTAGACACTGGGGTCTGTACCCTGGAGTCAGAAGATGATTGCCGTGGTCGTGTGTGGAGAGACGCCAGGTAGACAACACGGCCAGGTATTTCTTAGGTGAGTAATGTGATTTGAAGTTTTATTTTTGAGGTTTTCAATAAAATTAATACGTGATTATTTATTTTTAGGTGCACACTTTAAACGAGATGTTGAATGCTAAAGGGTTGAGTTGCGTCTGAGGCGTCGCTTGGATTCACTCAGAGGGGTGCGCAAACGCTTGTCCCTCCTCCTTTGAGTTGCGGGGAGGGGGCTTATGACCTTGATCGACTTCTAATGTTCTGAATTAAATTTATAATAGAAAAATGTAATGTAAAAATATAAGTAAATAAAATAATTATAAAATTTAATAATAATTAGAATATTGATAATATTTGTATTATTTTGGGCGTTAAATAAAAGAAAATATTTATATAAAATTTCTACCATTCATTTATAATAATTAATAACCCTTTAATTAATCCTTATTAGCATGTAATGCTTACATACATTACAATACTATATGGAATACAAGACGCATCTGCTCCTGTATCCAATTTAAAACGAATAAGTTTTCCATTTATTGATAGATTAATGTACCATGGAGACGAAATATTTTCATTCAGGGATTCTATAAAAATATTTTCGCTTACTTCATCTTCCTTCTTATCAATATTATTAATATTCCTTTTATTTCTGCATACAGAACTCCAATGTCCCCGAATATTACATCTAAAACAGGTACTATTTTGTGCTGGACAAGAAGTAAGAGGATGACGAGATCGGCCACACCTAAAACATCTTTCAGAAAAATTTTTATTTTCACTTTGTTCATCATTCTTGATCATTTTTTTATTAAACTGGGCGTTATTGACCTTAGAATAATTTTTTTGATTATTTATTAATTCTACCTTAGAGTTACTAGTATCAATTTGTTTAAGTCTTAAAATACTTTGCTGAGATTTTATTAATTCGCTTTGCTTACATTTTTCAATGGCTTTTGCCAAAGTCAAATTAGCAATTAGTTGAAGCTGTTCAGACAATTTTTCATCCTTAATTCCAACAACAATCCTATCTCTTATTAACTCATCTCTTAAAGTCTTAAAATCACAATTTTCAGCCATATTTATTAAATCTGTAATAAATGAATCAATTTTCTCACCTTCTTTTTGAAAGCGTTGATTAAACTTGGCCCTCTCAAAAACAACATTTCGTCTGGCAATAAAATAATTTTCAAATTTTCCCACAACACTCAAATACGTAGGATCATTACTATTTTCTCCTTCATTTAATCTAAAAGTTAAATAAATATTTTCTGCCTCTTCACCCATTGCATAGATTAAGTGATTAATTTGTACTCTATCCTCTTGAAGGTATAAATCTGATGTCTGTCGAAACCTCTCCCAACGACGATGCCAATTGATCCATTCTCCAGAGTTAGAGAAATTAAAAGGTGCAGGGGGTTTTATTTGATAAGATCCAATTTGTAGCGTTCTAGATGCTGGAACTGTTGATGGAACAGAATCCCCTTCTTGAGAGTCAGACATTATAAGCACAAAAAATAATATTTTTATTAAATATTAAGAACTTCTGACACCATGTAGAGAGACGAAAAACCAAGGATGTTTATTTCTATTTTATTTAACAAAAACAAAACATACAAAAACAAACGATATCCAAAACAAACAAGAGAACTATCACACAACACAAATATGTGATTAATAATAACAATAAATTCATTTTTAAATTAAAAAAAAAAAAATTAAAGATTATTGGGACAGATTGTTTTTTTTGATAACAAAAAAATTAATTACGATAATTTTTTAATAAGTCAATTAAACAAATTATAGCTCGATGTCCCAATAATCTCTTATGAATTTAATTCATTTAAAAAAAAAACCGCATCGAAAAATTCCTTATAATAGTCTATTTTTTTTTTTTTTTACACCCTTAAAAATAAATAGTACACGCCCACACACATATAGAAATATTCAAAATAAATCTGGCGTGAGCCAACACATCACCCAAGAGAGAAAGTGATCAGTTTTTGTCTATCAAGATGAGATTATTATCAGACTAGATCGTGGTATTCATTGTTTTATCAAGTAGTCCGTCCTTCACTAATAAAAAAAGAAACAGTCAATGAATGAATAGTGAAAGAAAGAGAAAGAGAGATGGTCATCGTTGGAAAGTTTGAGAGACACTTTTTTTATAATAGAACAATTGAGAGTATTCCCAATCCATCGATGGCAAATGGGATCATATTCCTTAAAAAGACAACCAAATAAATAAATAAATAAATAATCCTTGACCAAAGTCAAGGCCTGCCAACCAGGACAAGACAATAGATCAATATTAACCTTGACATCACATCGCACATCCATCTTCCTTAAAACTACCCTACAGTTTTGTATTTAAATTTTATATCCTCCCCCCTATTTGTTTCCTCAATTAATATTTAAATAAGAATTGGAAATTAGAAGGTGTGCTGACTGACCATTGTGTGATTTTCTAATTATTTATTTTCAAATTAAGCCATTTCACATCTTGGTTTTCACCAACGTAATTAAATTAGACTAATAATTAAAATTTTTGTTCTAAACGCCTTAAATGAAGTTTCTCTAGACAGTAGAAAAAAGCCCCATAAAAATCCGTTAAGTAGTTTGGAAGTTTATGCGTTTTAAAAGAAAAATTGAAATTAAATCTCACAATTATTATTCTATCATTAATCATATAAAATTTTCCGATTTTTGTTAAGCAATTATTCATATAATATTTATTTATTTATTTATTCACTCTTATAGAAAGCTTGCCTTTAAAGCCGCCCAAAACAAATTCTCTAGATATTGACAAAAACCCGAAGAAAAATCATTAATTAGAATAAATTCGATGGCTGAGTGGCGATTATCAGGACGTAGGCAGCCAGCAATTAATAAAAAAAACTTTATTTAATTATCTTCGACGTTTCGTAATCGAATCGATCCCATCTTCAGGACCTACAAAAATATATTTGGTGTTAATTAGGCAAAATACAATCAATCTTTACAAGTATTTTTTTTATAAAAACAAAACACTTATGATAAACTGTTAATTTGATGCATTTCGGTTCATTTTGTATTTAAAAAATGTCTTTAAAATAACAAAATTTTCAGGTTATTTTTAAAAAACAGCGTTGTAAAATTCTCTAGACATTAAAAAAAATCCTATGAAAATCCGTCAAGTAGTTTGGGAGTTATTGAATTATATAGGAAAATTTAATTTTAAATCTCACAACTATTATTTTATAATTAATCAGATAATTTAAATTTTTATAATTTTTATTTTCATTGAAATTATAAAATAAAAATTACACTATTCAGTCTTATTTTAAATCAATTAGCGTGATTTAAAAGATCTTTAATTAAATCAAAAATTTATTTTTAAAAAGAATTAAATTTTTAATTGGCTGTATTTTACATTTTCGCTAATTAATGATGCTCCAAGTGCAATATTAATAATTTTTTGTTTACAACAAATTCAGATATAAAGTGTGACATATCATTTTACTCGGGAGAATGTCTACTTTCAGAATATATAATTAAAAAATCATGTTATCAAGGGAAAAAATTTATTGTGGACTCCTTGTGGTGCCCTAAAAAACTCTGACCAGCTAGAGGGCGATATTTTTTTTTTTTTTTTTAATAAAATCGTTGAATAATCAATTCAAATTTGTTTTTTTTTTTTTTGCCTTTCACTCGCTGGTTGGTTGGCAAAGTCGTGAAATAGAAAAAAAAAAATCTTAATGACTCTCACGTAATAGCTAGTCTAGCCCCTCCCCCCTGCCCCATCTTCTTGGCCATTTGCCATCCTCCTCATCCGGGACGGTCTCATCTTCTTCTTCCCAAGGTCCCCTCTCATATAACGAATTTGATGATAAATGTCACGTTAAAATCACAATCATAGAGAGACAATAATTAAAACGGTTTTTTCTTTTCTCTTTTTTAAATAACAAAAGTGATTTGAATATTCATATTATGACATTTGAAAATTTCAATTTTATAAAAAAAAAAAAAAAATTTTTTGACCTTTTAATCCATAATTAGATTTAGAATATTTATAAAGAAAAAGTGACGTCATCAGCGTATTCATATTTAATATAACTCTCTACTTGGGAGAATAAAATTATAATATTGCTAATTCGATCTGTAACTTTATTATTATAACTCACCCATCCATGAATTTGCCACTGTCCCTCCCCTCTTCTACGTCACAAATCAACCCCCCCCCCCCCCTCTCTTTAGTACTTATAAGTTAAAATTTCGAGTAAAGAATCATCAAAACTAAAAAAAAGACATTACTGACATATAAATACTTTAATTAATACATAGAGAAAAAGTATTGCATTTAAGTGAAAAATTCGATGACGATATTTTGATGGAAATACACGTTTAGAGTCAAAATGGATCTATCTGTGTAAAAAAAAAAATTTAATATTTATATGATTAATTATAGAATAATAATTGTGAGATTTAAATTTAACTTTTCCTTTATAATCCAATTTACTTCTAAACTACTTGACCGATTTTTATGGACTTTTTTTTAGTGTATAGAAAATTCAAAATAAAACATGAAAGAAATGAGCTACGAGGTTGAAATTTTATATTTAAATTAGGCACCCACTTGGCACGTGACATTAAGCTTTTGGACAAAATCGACCAAAGAGTACTAGTACTTTACTGATGCACTTTTTTAGTTTTTTTCGATTTTTTTAAAATTTGCTTCAACGATTTTGATTAAAATTCATAAATCAATTATTTTTTAGATGCTCTTTAAAATGTATATTCGCATTTTTTCTTTGAAGTTGTTTTAAGCCCACTTTACTCTTGCATTTCTTAGAAGAAATTCCAACAAATTTTTCTATGTTTATAAATTTTATTGAAATCCGCCGGAAAATAAACACAAGAAATCTGGCGTGACAAACATAGAACACAACCATATTTTTTTCGCTATCTTAAACAAGCGAGACTTCTACCTCTGTCATACGGAAGAAGTTAAAAAATGACCATTCACTTTAATATTTTTTTAAAATAAGTACTTTACTTAAATTTATTATTTCCTCTAGAGAAACTTTCCTTCCCCTCTCAACTCTCAATTCAAAATGAAATGATAGCAACTCAACTTTTTAATTACCATTCAGTTTGTTATATTTTATATCCCCCCTCCCCCTCCCCCTCTCCCTCCCCTCTCTTTTGCTCGAGTTGGTCAATAGTAGCAGCTTTCGTTTTAATTTCATGTCCACTTTTCTCTCTCTTAATTTTTAAATAAAAAAAAAACATTTGCTACTACATTCCTAAAAGTAAACATGTCCTTAACACTTTTGGGTGAAAAGGTCAACTTCCGTACCATTAAAACTTCCGCCTCCTTGACTTTAATTTCCACTTCCTTTCAAGTTGGCTGGTCGAATTCTCTTTAATGAATATTTAATTAAAAGAAGAAATTTTATTGTTTTAATTAAACAAACAAAAAACGGCTACGGTGTCCCAGTGACGTAGAGATTTTTAGTTTATTTCGTTCTCTCTTTAGTGAAATGAAATATTTTCCCTTTTCACCTCCTTAGGGGATGAAAAATTAAAAAAAATTTTATTTCATAACTCTTTCAATTCCCAAAAAATTAGAAGAATGCCGTGCAGCTAGTTTAATTATTAATTAATTAAAGACATCACTTTCACCCAACAGAGGACAAAAAAATACATACACAATAGAATTAAGGACTAAAGAAATGATTGCGTGATTTCGCACAGCACACAACTTTTGGTGTTCTGTGCTTGTAACACCATATTTTTTGGGTAGTTTCCGACAGTAGGATCTACTATCTTCCTTATAAAGGCCAAGAGTAAAGTGTGTTTCAAACAAATTTCTATGGCAAAATGAGAATTTTAAAATCTGGTGTGACTGGCGCACAGCACACAACTTTCTCTTACCCTTCGGTAAGAGAGTTGTGCACCGTGCTGGTCACACCAGATTTTTTGTGTCGTTAGTTGCTCTTAGCATTTTAGTTCCAAACTTGACCACCGATACAGAAGATGGCGCTGAGCTACGAATGCTTCCACATCAGTAAAGTGTACTCAAACAACTTCAACAAAAAATTTCATTGATATACTTTTTAAAGAACATCTAAAATAGTTGATTTATGAATTTCAAAACAAAATCATTTCCACCA
>JAKCPI010020531.1:0-10519 GCA_023213315.1 Euborellia annulipes
ACACACACACACACACACACACAGACAGACCATGTCGCGAAAACCACTTTTTTGGATTCAGGGGACCTCAAAACGTGAAGATCCATCAAAATCTCGACATCGAATTTTTGACATGAATCCAATACTTTCTCTCTATATATATATTACATATATACATAGGTAGAGAAAGTAAAAATGCCTGGACCCTAATATATATAAATTCATAAATAACGGTTATCGTAAAATGTCTTATATGGCCTGAGCTGCCGAAAAGACAGTGTGAATGTGTGTGTGAGTGTGAGTGTGAATGAGAAAAAAAGTGTGAATGTTTTAAAAAAAAAAAAAAAAAAAAAAAAAAACTTTTTAACCAACCTGTAGTTGAAGTTTGAGGAGGCGATTAGCGGATGGGATAAAGCAGTTTAACTTATAATCTTGAGTTGAAACCAACTCGAGTTCAAATCCACCTCATGGCAAAATATTATCTAATTTTTTGCGAAAAGCCGAATCTTTTTTTTTTTTAAACTCATTTTACTTTCTCTTACCTATGTATATATGTAATATATATATAGAGAGAAAGTATTGGATTCATGTCAAAAATTCGATGTCGAGATTTTGATGGATCTTCACGTTTTGAGGTCCCCTGAATCCAAAAAAGTGGTTTTCGCGACATGGTCTGTCTGTGTGTCTGTGTGTCTGTGTGTCTGTCTGTGAACAAAATATCTCAATAACGAAAAGAGCTAGAAGGTTAAGATTTTATATTTAAGTTAGGCACTCCCATGGGACGTGACACGAAGCTTTTGAACAAAATCGGCCAAAGAGTACTAAGTACTTTTCTGATGTACTTTTTCAGTTTTTTTCGATTTTCTCAAAATTTGCTCCAACGATTTTTTTTTTTTAATTCATAAATCAATTATTTTTTAGATTCTCTTTAAAATGGATATTCTCATTTTGCCATTGAAGTATTCTGAAGACCACTTTACTCTTGTTCTTCATAGGAAAGATAGGAGAAATGGTTCCCATGGTAACAAAATATAAATATTTCCCCATACTTATATATTTTACATAGTGAATACAATTGTTCCGTACTGTCGGGAACTAAATACATGTCGACCCGAAAAATCTGGTGTGACAAGCACAGAACACAACTTTCGATTACCGAAGGTAAGAGAAAGTTGTGTGCTGTGCGCCAGTCACACCAGATTTTTACATCTTGAATTCAATTGTACCCTACTGTCGGAAACTAAATACATGTCGACACAAAAAATCTGGTGTGACAAGCACAGTACACAACTTTCGATTACCGAAGGTAAGAGAAAGTTGTGTGCTGTGCGCCAGTCACACCAGATTTTTTGACTATAAACTTAACTTAAAAAATTTTGACTTGCAGCTCGTATTTATCAGCAGCCACTTAACCAAGGTCCAGTAGTGTTTGGCCTTGCTTTGAATTTTGGTTTGGTTTATTTTGCGGTACGTGTAAGGATTTTTTCAAATTGAATTAGGCTATAATATAATAAAAAAATAAAAACATTGATATAGGCCTAATAGAGCTAGAGAGAATTCCGTCACTTTTATAAAAAATCTGGTGTGACAAGCACTCTTACCTTCGGTAATCGAAGTTGTGTTCTGTATCACACCAGATTTTTTGTGTCGAGGTATATTTAGTTTCCGTTGTATATTAAAATTCAAGATATTAAAATTTATAAAGCCCTCGGGCTTGGCATAGATGGTAGCGCGCCTGCCTCGTATACCAAGGATCGAGGGTTCGGATCCCGGGCAGTCCGATGATTTTATTCAAGCCATTTGGATACCAAATGGCTTAAATAAGAATGCCTGGATTCCAATATATATATTTTCATAATTATGGCCATCGTTTAAAGTCTTATATGGCCTAAGTTGCCGAAAAGACTGTGTGCATGCATGTGTATGTGAATGAGAAAGTGTGTTAAAAAAAAAAAAAAAAATAAATAAACTGAAAAAGTATATCAGTAAAGCATTAATATTTTTTGCTCAATTTTGTTCAAAATCTTAGTGTCACGTGCCTAACTTAAATATAAAATTTCAACCTCCTAGCTCTTTTCGTTCTTGAGATATTTTGTTCAACAACGCAGACAGACAGACCATGTCGCGAAAACCAGTTTTTTGGATTCAGGGGACCTCAAAACGTGTATATACATAAAAATCTCGACATCGAATTTTAGACATGAAACCAATACTTTCTATATATATTAACATATATAGAGGTAAGAGAAAGCAAAAAATATTTATAATGTTATATTAATTTTTTATATTACAATATTTATAATAATAATAATGGTATTTTAATTATTTAATTTTTAGTTTTTTAATATATAAATTACTAATCAAAAGTTACTGTCTTCATGAAGCTTCTCGTCTCTTTTCTAAACTCTATGCCTTCATAGATATTCTTTGCCCATTTTCTATACTCGTTGCTTCTAGTTGAAATTTGTCTTGTGATATTGTGACGTTTAAATTTTTTGTGTTGTTTTCTCTCCTTGTCTTGAATATTCTCATCGAAATTTTCATCTCAAATGTGTGAGTAGCATTTATAAATAAATAAATATTAATATTTTAATGAAATATATTGGTAGATATAATTATTAATAAGGTTATTTTTTGATAAATGACAGCACTCATCCGTAGACACATTCATTCCATACAATTTATTTTTATTTTATTTTATTTATTTATTCTTTAATACACAACAGAATTCCTTAATTATATTATTTAAATAATTAGTACAAATTTAAAATTATATAATTCCTGATTTATTATACCATGGGCTTACGATCGTATATATTTTTTAATATAATTTAAAACTATAAATATACAAACACAATTTATTAAATCTTTTGTGGTTTGTATTATTATTATGGGAATTTTCATTTTCACTTGAGTCGGAGCAAGTACTTGCAGAATAAGCAGTCGAAACGTAGTACAGTATTTATATTTTTAATAAATAATTAATAACAAAAATATGGTCTATAATTAAAAATTCCCCTAAAATAATACAAACACACCTTTCACAGAAATTTGAATTAACAAATTTTTTTTTAATTACATCTAGGAAATAGTTATGTGAGGAAATGATCAAATGACTCATCAGTCATCATAAAAATATTTTCTGCATTTATCGAAAATAACATTATTAATTATTTAATTTACTAAATATAATATTTTGAGGCTTCTAATGATTTAATCATGAGAGCTTTCAAATAATTTTTTTTTAATTTACTGGTATCTTTTTTTATTGAGATTGATTTAATCTTTGTGATCTTGATCTTTCATTTATTTACAATAGAGCGGGCGCTGGAGGTAGTTGAGTATGCAAAATTTGAGGACCGAATTCTGACAATGGATTTGGGCTAAGAATAGCTCCCAGAATAAGGATCCGGATCTTGCCGGGCCAATTTTTGGTCCAATTTTTTTTTTTACCCCCGCCCCATAGGAAATCAATGGAGTGCATGCTAAGATGATGTGAAGATTTGCAATTATGGTCAAATTCGAGTACTTAAAACCTCAAACAATGAAAAAACTGTCTTGTCAGCAACTGAGGGGATCCTCTAGAGTCCCCTGAGAAGTACTATCTTGCCACCAGTTGTGGTGGTCCCCTCTAACCCCTTCATCTCTTTTCTCTCTCTTTGTTATAAGTTTAAATATACGGCTTTAACACCATGCCAAATTGTGGGGACCGGCAATTATGTTCATAATCCACTACCTGGTATCCCAATCAATGAAAAATACTATCTTGCCGCCAACTGCGGTGGTCCCCTCTAACCCCTTCACCTCTTTTATCTCTCTCTTTGTTATAAATTTAAATATACGGCTTTAACATCATGCCAAATTGTGGGGACCGGCAATTATGCTCATAATCCACTACCTGGTAGCTCCAATCAATGAAAAATACTATCTTGCCACCAGTTGTGGTGGTCCCCTCTAACCTCTTCACCTCTTTTATCTCCCTTTATTATACATTTAGATGTACTGTCTTAAAACCATGCCAAATTGTGGGGACCGGCAATTATGCTCATAATCCATTACCTCGTGCTCCAATCAATGAAAAATACTATCTTGCCGCCAGTTGTGGTGGTCCCCTCTAACCCCTTCACCTCTTTTATCTCCCTTTATTATACATTTAGATGTACTGTCTTAAAACCATGCCAAATTGTGGGGACCGGCAATTATGCTCATAATCTACTACCTGGTGTATTTATAATAAAGGGAGATAAAAGAGGTGAAGAGGTTAGAGGGGACCACCACAACTGGTGGCAAGATAGTATTTTTCATTGATTGGAGCACCAGGTAGTGGATTATGAGCATAATTGCCGGTCCCCACAATTTGGCATGATGTTAAGGCCGTATATTTAAATTTATAACAGAGAGAGATAAAAGACGTGAAGGGGTTAAAGGGGACCACCGCAGTTGGCGGCAAGATAGTATTTTTCATTGATTGGGATACCAGCTAGTGGATTATGAACATAATTGCCGGTCCCCACAATTTGGCATGATGTTAAAGCCGTATATTTAAATTTATAACAAAGAGAGAGATAAAAGAGGTGAAGGGGTTAGAGGGGACCACCGCAGTTGGCGGCAAGATAGTATTTTTCATTGGTTGGGATACCAGCTAGTGGATTATGAGCATAATTGCCGGTCCCCACAATTTGGCATGATGTTAAGGCCGTATATTTAAATTTATAACAAAGAGAGAGAAAAGAGGTAAAGGGGTTAGAGAGGACCACCGCAGCTGGCGGCAAGATAGTATTTTTCATTGATTGGGATACCAGCTAGTGGATTATGAACATAATTGCCGGTCCCCACAATTTGGCATGATGTTAAAGCCGTATATTTAAATTTATAACAAAGAGAGAGATAAAAGAGGTGAAGGGGTTAGAGGGGACCACCGCAGTTGGCGGCAAGATAGTATTTTTCATTGATTGGGATACCAGGTAGTGGATTATGAACATAATTGCCGGTCCCCACAATTTGGCATGGTGTTAAAGCCGTATATTTAAACTTATAACAAAGAGAGAGAAAAGAGATGAAGGGGTTAGAGGGGACCACCACAACTGGTGGCAAGATAGTACTTCTCAGGGGACTCTAGAGGATCCCCTCAGTTGCTGACAAGACAGTTTTTTCATTGTTTGAGGTTTTAAGTACTCGAATTTGACCATAATTGCAAATCTTCACATCATCTTAGCATGCACTCCATTGATTTCCTATGGGGCGGGGGTAAAAAAAAAAATTGGACCAAAAATTGGCCCGGCAAGATCCGGATCCTTATTCTGGGAGCTATTCTTAGCCCAAATCCATTGTCAGAATTCGGTCCTCAAATTTTGCATACTCAACTACCTCCAGCGCCTGGTCTACAAAGCAATTTGACTTTTTTTTTTTTTTTTTTTTTTTTTAAAAACATTCACACTTTTTTCTCATTCGCACTCACACTCACACACACATTCACACAGTCTTTTCGGCAACTTAGGCCATTTAAGACTTTGACGATAACCGTTGTAAGTAATATATATATTGGGGTTCAGGCATTTCTATTTAAGCCATCTGGTATCCAAATGGCTTAAATAAAATCATCGGACTGCCTGGGTCCGAACTCCGCGACGTTTGGCATAGGAGGTAGGCACGCTACCTACTATGCCACACCCGGGGGCTAAAGCAATTTGACTTTATATATATAATTTTTTTTTTTTTTTTTTTTAATTTCCATTTTTTTACTTTAAACTCATAATAGGAAGAAAATTAGGCACTGCGGGAGTCGTACCCACGATCTCCTGTGGTTTGTTTTATTTTATTATTAATCTTATTTTATTTTTAATTAATATTTGTTTATTTTTTTTTTTTTTTATTAAAGGGAATCATTCATTCGAACTCAACTTTTCTGCCATTGTTTTAATTTAAACCAAATCACTTCATCAAATGTAAATTTATATATCTAACTTATATTGATTATAAATTTTTATATGTTGATGAAATATTAGGCACCCAGGAAAATGGGATTTTGAAGATTTATAAATATTAAGATTAGTGATGATAATTTATTTTAACGTCTAGGGAGGATCACCAACATGCGTTTCTCATGTGATTATTTCATTGTTTTTTTTTTTTTTTTAATTTAAACTTTTAAATCAAATATAGATGACATTTCCAACTTATTTCATAAATCAATGAAATAATCACATGAGAAAACTCATTGGGGTGCTTTAAAATTGAACTTTCCTCTACACACCCAATAAAATCGGATTTTTTAAAAACAATATGTTGATATTTTTAAAGATTTCTAAAATAATAATCCACTAGCCTAATTTTAATGAGTAATAATTTGATTTTAATTTATATACCAATGGCCAATTAATATTTATGCATCCCCATCTGTTTTGACACGTGATTATTTCATTGTTTTTTTATGACAATTTTTAAATGGAAACTCGTATTGCTTAAACGTATGAGAGTTTTCCATCTTATTAAAAACAATGAAATAATCACATGAATAAACATTTAGTGGAGTTTTAATATTGCCTATCACTTAAAATTAAAATTATCATTCTGAATACTCGTGACAGTGTTGAAATATTAGATTATCTATTTATCTTAATATATAAAGAGAAAGTATTGTATTCATGTCAAAATTTTGATGAAAATACAGTTTTGAGGCCCCCTTAATTCTCAGCCATACCTCTCTATTTAGCCGTTTCTTTTGACTTTATTCTTGAAACTAATTAACTTTAAGCCCCATAACTTAAATTAAATATTCAAAACAGTACTGGGGTTAATTATCGCTATATATACATAAAGAGAGATGTGACTTACTTGCTAAGTGATGACAACGCACAGCCTAAACTATAACACCTAAAAAGCTGAAATTTGGCATGTTGATTACTGTTATTGCTTAGGCTTCATTTAGGAAGCGATTTTTTGAAATCCCCATTTTAAGCCCCCTCAAATCGCTATATTGGGGTAAAATTTTGATTTTACTATTTCTTTAATTACTTTTAACCGAAATGAGATATCAATTTGCTTTCTTCGCTAAAACCTTCCTTCAAAAATCATTGTTTCAGGGGTTTTTGAAATTTGGCTCTTAAGTACCCCAAATCGGTATTTTAATGAAAATTTATGGGTAATATATTGATTTTACAATAGTTTTTAAACCAGAAGAGATATCAATTTGGTTTCTTCGCTAAAACTTTCTTTAGATGAAAATCTAAATACGTTGTTTCAGGTTTTTTTTTTTTTTTGAAATTTGGACCCTAAGTACCCCATATGATGAAGTACCCCATTTTGAGGAAATTTTGAATTCTTCAATTTCCTTAAATTTCAACATGATTTTTTAAAATTAAAATTCTTGAATAAAAAATATCTATTTGAGAGACTTTTAAAGATTATTTTTTGCGACCCCCCCCTTCCCCCACCCGACGAATTTTTAATTCCTTTATTTCTTCAAATATGAACAAGATTTTTTGAAATTAAAATTCATGAATAAATATCTATCACGATGTTTATAGTTTTTTTTGTGTAACCGCCCCTTCCCCCCCCCCCCCCCGAATTTATAATTCTTCAATTTCCTTAAATATCACAATGATTTTTTGGAACATTCTTGAATAAATAACTATCAAGTTGTTTAAAGTTTTTTGTGAAGCCCCCTTGAATTTTTTGTGTAACCCCCTCCTTCCGAATTTTTAATTCTTTTATTCTAGAGGTAAGAGAAAGTAAATCAAGAGTATTAATTGCTAAATGCATTTAATTTGTTTTAGAATATAACTCATTCGAATTCCTATTTTAGTTTGATTACACTGAAAACTTGAAATTGAAATACGGTGGATATTTAAGAGTAGCTATCATTTTGTTTTTGCTTTTATTGGTTATTATAAGTCTTCTAATTTAGTACTGTTTTAATTTACTTTTCTAAATACATATTTATACCTAGAAATAATCTTCTTCAAGATAAGATGAGGGAAATTTTATAAGGCTTTTATGCTTAACTCTTTTTGTTTATATATTACTTTCTCTTTCTCTCTATATATATATCGACGCTCTCAGTAGAAAAGTGTCTAATTCCACTTTTTTCAAAAAATCATTTTTTTGTATTTTCTGTTAAAAAATATTCATTCTCCTTATGCCCTGAACTGGGTAAGAGCCAGTAGCGTAACGTTTTTTAGCTGGGCCCCCCGCAAACCTTTATTTCGGGGTCTGCGGGGGCGTACGTTACGCCACTGGTAAGAGCGTAATTCAAATTTTTCAGTTCTAAAAGTGTTTAACAGTGGCTCTAACAATGACAATGAAATGTTTTTTGGCTCTCCTGAAAAATAAACAAAAATGGAGTTAGGCACTTTACTAATTAGAACGTCGATATGTTAATATATAAATAAAATATATAGTGAGGAAGTATTGGATTCATGTCAAATGTTTAGATTTTGATGGATAAACACTTTTTTGAGGTTCCCTGAATCCAAAGAATCTGGTGTAACTGTCGAACCAGATTTTTCGTGTCGACATATATTTAGTTTCCGCCGATATATTAGAATTCAAGATGTGAAATTTATTAGTATGGAAAAATAATTGTTTTGTTACCATGGCAACCATTTCTCTTATCCTTCCTATGAAGTACACGAGTAAAGCGATCTTCAGAATATTTCAATGGCAAAATGAGAATATACATTTTATAGAGAATCTAAAAAATAATATATTTTTGAATTTTAAAAAAAATCGTTGGAGCGAATTTTGAGAAAAATCGAAAAAAGTACATCAGTAAAGTATTAGTACTCTTTCTCCGATTTTGTTTAATAGCTTATTTTCACGTCCTAAGGGGGTCCATAACTTAAATTTAAAATTTCACCCTCCTAGCTCAATTCCTTCATGCTTTAAATTGAACCCAGACAGACACACATACACACAGACAGACAGACCATGTCGCGAAAACTTTTTTTTTGGACACAGTGGATCTCAAAACGTGTATATCCACGGAAAGTAAGAGAAAGTTGTGTGCTGTGCGACCAGTCACACCAGATTTTTTAAATATAGTTTCTCTTTGAGCTTAACAATTTTTAGTTATTGTTTCTTTACTAGAAGAGAGCCAAATTCCGTAAAAATTAAATACTGCTCTCGTAAATCGTCCCGAAATACCTAAAACACTAAAGATTTTACTCTTTTTATTCTTCTGATGAAGTGCTCGATTATTTATTAGAAATAAAAGTATTAACCAGAGGATTATGGCTAGAGAAATAATTTACCCGAGTGAAAACCTTTTGCTACGGTCCGTATATTAATGTCTCATTTTGATACACTTTTACGCATTCTCAGTTTCTTTTTTATTCCCTCGCTGATTCAATATTGTTTTGTAAATTCCCCTCTTTCCCTACCACCAAACACATCCTTTTTTTTTTCATCTCCAATTTTATATCTTGGCTTGTGGGAAAATTGGATTCCAACTCGACAGAGGAGAGAAGTACTTTACCAAGACGAGTTGCTTACGTCACGCTCACTTTACCGACTTTACAACATTGAAAGATTTTTTTTTCTCAAACCCTTATTTTAAATCGAATCCTATTTATAACGCCTGACAAATAGAAGAAAAAAGTATCCGAAAAATTAAATTTTAATCCTGAATAATATCTCTCATAAATAATACTAGCTATATTATTTTAGTGTCAAAAAATAATTTGGCTTTATTTTTCTCAAAATTCTTTTATATTCATATTTGAACAAAAATATGTTGACTCCAACTGCATTTTATTTTATAATAAAATTTTATTTCCTTTCTCAACTAGATTAATATCATTACCAATGCCAAATTTTGCAATCATACTTACAATTTCTATAGGAATTTGCATAAATATATGGTTTATTAGGATCCATACGAAATTTTTAAAAATAGTTTTTAATTTAATACTACTTAACAACAATTAGGTGGTGTGCATTTTCTTTTCTTTTGTTCTACTCATCTTTTTCCCTTCACTTTGCCTTGTGTGTAGATTTAATTTACCAAAAGGCCTTTATGGTTGCATATCTACCGGGGGTCCAGGATACTGAATCATTTCCATCCCCAAAAAATTTCTATTTTTCTTTTTCTGTCACTAGTAAGAAAGTAATAATCTCTATCACACTATTTTCTATCTCCAGCTCCAGTTTAGTTGCCTAGGGAACAAATTTTCAGAAAACGAGAAAAACCTGTATTTTTATTACACATAAGAGTTAATTGTGGCTGTTATGTTTATAAAATCTGTAAATAAATTAAGGCACAACCTATAAGATCTTAGGTCCGTATATCTTCTACATAGCATTAATAAACTGTTTTAATATTCAACTAGGCACTTTTGGAAAAGTTTTTTGGAATTGAGATAATTTCAGAGATTAGCCAACAATTATCATTATAAAAAAGTGTAGAAATATAGTTATAAAATTATTAAAATCTCCCCCAATTTACCATAATATACTATTTTTGTGGAAGCTTCGTGAGTAGGGCTATTATTAATTGCAAAGTTTTGGAAATTACTTCATGCTGAGAGTTGCCATCTTAGAT
>JAKCPI010020532.1:0-10413 GCA_023213315.1 Euborellia annulipes
ACATATATAGAGGTAAGAGAAAGTAAAAAATCCATCAGGTAGTTTTTCAAATTAAATCGAAATAAAAGAAAAAGTTAAATTTAAATCTCACAATTATTATTCTATAATTAAACTTATATATTAAATTTTAATTTCAATACCAAAATACACCTCAGCGACTTAATAGATAAAATAATAAGACACAAACTAAGAACCTCCATGCATCCAAATGCTTTAATGAATAGGTCAAATTAAATTAAAATATTATCATTTAATTGTTTACTCTTTTTCTTTCTCTTTTAAAATTTTATAAAAAAATTGAAATAGGTTTTTATTAAAATTTTTCCTATTTAATTAAAGAAGTAAAATTTTAATTATAAAAAAGACAAAGGAAAAGAGCTTGGCTCGATGCCTTTTAAAAAATTATTTGTAAAAATACATTCGCCAAGAGCGAGGAAATGTATTGAAAGGAAAAATAAATAAATTCAAATTCAATACCAAAATACTAATTTCCATATTTATATAAGTACTTGTCAGATTACTTGTCGGAGGAAAATTTAAATAAAATAAAGAAGTCTGTTCCAAAAATATTAATTATCTCTAATTATAAATTCAATCCTGAGGAGAAGGAAAAAGAAAAGGAGGTTCTTGACTACGTAAAAAGATAAAAACGAAATTTATAATAAATATCCAACAAAACATATCGAGATTATCTTGATTTGTCCTCCAAATTGAAAATCGACATATTTTTCTTTATTTTATTTAAATTGATTGTACTTGTGTTGAATTTACTTGAAAATGTATAAGATAGAGTATCATCAAGGTAGATTAGAACAGGTCTTTTGAAGAAGACACAAAATGTTACGATTTTTTTTTTTTTTTGACGATCAGTCTATTTGAAAAATAATAGATTTCTTTATATGACGTAGCATTGTAAAACAATCGATTTCAAATAAAATCACCTGATTGAAATTAAATCCCCATTTGAGATTTTATTTTACTTCAGTAATGATTAAATAGTAAAACAATTCGACAATCAAAATAAAATAAAATCATTCGTTTTTTTTTTTTTTTTTTTCTTGAAAATAAATGTCTTTAAGAGAAACGTAAATGGAACTTCAATCGATGTCTGCTTTTCTTCTTCTAAACCAATAAAAATCGAATTAAATAGATGAAGGAAAATTACTCTGCTCCAATTCCCCCCCCCCTCTCCCTTTTTTTTTCCTCTCTTAATCGTTATTCCACACAGAAATACAGGTCAAACAAATTTTATATTTTTTTTTGTTCATTAGATCATCATTAACGTTTAGAAACAATTTAATCAAAATTACTCTTTTTTTTTTTTTCTTTCCTTTTTAATGCGAAAATTATTATAATGGAAAGGAGTCGGCGATTGTTGTGGAGTGGGAAGAAATGAGCTAATAGCTCTCGGTGTGGTATCTAAATTTATACATTTGGACAAGTGGGGAGCCACAGACAACGAACTCTCGGAATCGGTTTATTGATTTTTCGACATTTAAGACATGTATCGGTATTATTTCTTCCATCAACAGGTTTGCCTCTTAAGCTTTCTATTGGTAATACTTTTACTTGCTGTGTGGGATTTCCCGTTTTGAGAATCGAACAACAAATAGGCATATGAAAAAAATCATTGTGTGGTTTTATGAAACCACGATGCAAGTGAAACTTTTATTTCGGAAAATTATTCAATTAAGGGTATTAAATTCGCGTTTTTAATCTTAACTTGATAATTGGAAAATGGGAACGCATGTTAAAAACTGAGAACAATATTTATTTAGTATTTGAATCATTTTAAATTATTTTAAAAATTAAATTAAAAATTGAATAATTAAATCTCACAATTATTTGTTTATAATTCGTCATATATATTAAATTTCAACTTTCTTATTTTCGTCGTCACGGCTTGTGACGTCATGACTTGTAGCGTCACGGCCTATGACGTCACGGCTTGTAACACGACATGCTGATAGAAGAGCGAAAAAATTTGAGGGGATAAAATAAAGTTTCACTTTAAAAAAAAAAGATTTTTTATATTAGTGATAATTTCTTTTATAAAGAAAAACGAAATTGATCTTGATAAATACAAGAACAATTTCGCAACTATTTGACAGATTTTTGGGTTTTTTTCAGGCCTGCAAAATACATTTTATTTTTAATTTAATGTATTTTGCAGGCCTGATGATGGTAGTTGGGGCTACCGAAACTGATGCTAGGCAGTCGCCAGACCTAAAATAAAGCAGACAACAATAAACCATTATTTTTATTGTTTTTCTTGAGCCATAACACCTTGGTCAAAAACCGCAATAAATCTTTAAGTATTTATAATTGCGCTAATCCAACAAAAATCTCGACACAAAAAAATCTGGTGTGACCGGCACAGAACACAACTTTCGATTACCAATGGTGAGAGAAAGTTGCGTGCTGTGCGACCATCACACCAGATTTTTTAAAAAAATGTTGATTTTTATTTTCAACGCATAAACAAAACGGCTATAGAGTTGATATATTGTATAATAAAAAAAAAGAAAGAGATTTGTGTGTTGACCAAATCTCTGTTTATATAAATACACACACACACACACATATCAAAGGCCAGACAGAGTCTTTGGTCTAATTTTGGTCAAGCATTGAGGTGTTTTTCATATCGTCCTAATATTGATTTTTCTTAAAAAAAAAAAAGTTTTTTTTTTCATTTTCCATTTACAAGAGATCTAAAGAGAGAGAGAAAAAAAAAAAACAGTTTCCACAAAGAGTTCATATTTGCCCTGAATAGAGTTTAAAAAAATTGAGCTAGACATCAAATATTGAAAAATGACTTTTAAATTTGAGGTTTGTTTGTTTGTTGTTAGTAGGAGGCGGGGGTGGGGGGGGGGTGTTTGTATGCTTTGTATGTAGAATGTCATATCATTCATTCATACAATAAATCTTATCGATTGAAAATTGTGAGGTATGTCAAATTTTGACTTTAAAGATTACTTTTAAATTTGTTGTTTTGTTGACGAATAATATTCATGTATTCAATAATAAATATTTCATTTTTTTGGTGGGGTAGGGGATTGTGTGTATTATATTATATAGAGTGTCAACACGTCTTGTAAAGATGGTTGAATCTATTGGAAAAAAGATGTCGCTGTCTAAAAGGATGACCAATTTCCTCGGTGGTCATCCATCATATCTGAAGGGTTTCCAAAAGAGAAATGATAAGTCTTTAGATCCCCCCCCCCCCTCCCAACCAAACCTCCATCAGAGCTCGCAACACAATAAGATGAAATCACAATAGCATGGCCAAGGTACTCCGATTGTGGAAAATCAAGATTTTATTTTTTTTTTTGATTATTTGAAAATAATAATAAAAAAAATAATAAATGTTATTGTCCAAGAGAATAAAAGATGTTTTTATATATTCTTTATCTTCTAAATTTATAAAATAAGCGCAAGAGAATAGGAGCTACTTGAGTTCTGAATGTTCGATTCAACGATCCTAGTCTTAATCATGTGTCACTCCCAATCAGGTCTATTTTCTAAAAACAGACGTTAAAAAGTAATGTAAAAACAATCAGCGTTAAAAAAAGCTCTTCTCTAAACAAAGTTTTAACAGCGACGTTAAAATGTTGCTGTTATTTCAAAGCTATCAAAGTAATAATCTTACCTCTTAGTTTAAGGACGCCATTTTTATTTTAAATACGACGTTAAAATATTAAAGGCACCTCCTAGACATGACATTAATTTTTAACACTATTTACTAAATGTTAACGCTTTGGCTTTAAAGGTTTTGTTCATATGAATAGCTATTTGAGGCAAGGAAGTGTTAAAATCAAATTGCTTACAGATGTTAAAAGTCAACGTTTTTGTTTGGAGAATAGACCTGTATTTCAGTTATTTTTATTTTCTCTTACCTCTATATATATGTTAATGTATATAGAGAGAGAAAGTATTGAATTGATGTCAAAAATTCGATGTCGAGATTTTGATGGATCTTCACGTTTTGAGGTCCCCTGAATCCAAAAAAGTGGTTTTCGCGACATGGTCTGTCTGTGGGGGTGGTGTGTGTGTGTTCAATTTTAATCATGAAGGAATTGAGCTAAGAGGTTGAAATTTTATATTTAAGTTTGTACACTCCTGGACCGTAAAAATAAGATTTTAATCAAAATCGGCCAAAGAGTACTAGTACTTTACTGATGTACTTTTTCAGTTTTTTTTTTTTATTTTTTCAAAATTCGCTAACGATATTTTTTTAAATTCATAAATTAATTATTTTTTAGATGCTCTTTAAAATGTATATTCTCATTTTGCCGTTGAAATTTGAAGCACACTTTACTCTTGTACTTCATAGAGAAGATAGGAGAAATGATTGCCAAAATATAAATATTTTAACATACTTATAAATTTTACATCTTGAATTCTAATATATCGGCGGAAACTAAATATATGTTCGACACGAAAAATCTGGTGTGACAAGCACAGAACACAACTTTCGATTACCGAAGGTAAGAGAAAATTGTGTGCTGTGCGCCAGTCACACCAGATTTTTCATTTTAAGGATATAATTATTATAATTAATTGGCTTTAATTTTTTCATATAGACAGATATAATCCAATGCTTTCCAATGGAAATATTCTCAAAAAGTTTTTGAGTTTTCCCAAATGAGGATCTGGGGTTATGAGTATTTTTTCTGAACTCTCCAAAAAAATTTCAAGAGACGAGACGGGGAAGTGGTCAAAAGGAGCGAGACAGACAGACGGACACTCCGCAATCATATATTTAGATTAAATCACTTAAATGTTAAAAACTATAGAATATATAAAATTATGATTTTTTTTTTTACTTTCTCTTACCCTATATGTGAAATATATAGAGAGAGAAAGTATTGTTTTTCCTTTAAAAAACCTTTTCTCTGGGGGTTGTGGGTTTAATAATAAATAATAATTAAAGAAGAACTCATTTTTACTTTCTCTTAGCCTATATATGAAATATATAGGAGAGAAAGTATTGCGATCATGTCAAAAATTCGATGTCGAGATTTTGATGGATATACATGTTTTGAGGTCCCCTGAGTCCAAAAAAGTGGGTCCCGCAAATTGGTCTGTGTGTGTGTGTGTTGTATGTGTGTGTGTGTGTGTGCGTGCGTGTGTCTGTATGTGTGGACAGATTTTTAGCATGAAGGAATTGAGCTACCGGATTGAAATTTTATATTTAACTTAGGTACCTTTCGACACGAATCTCAAAATAAGCTTTTGAACAAAATCGGCCAAAAAGTACTAGTACTTTACTGATGTACTTTTTCAGTTTTTTTCGATTTTCTCACAATTCCCTCCAAGGATTTTTTTTAAAATTCATAAATGAACTATTTTTTAGATGCTCTTTAAAATGTATATTCTCATTTTGCCGTTGAAATCTTCTGAAGACCACTTTACTCTTGTTCTTCATAGGAAAGATAGAAATGGTTGCCATGGTAACGGAATTTAAATCTTTTTCTTTTTATTAGATTAAAAATCAATTATTATTTAAATTCCCATTTTTTTTAAATTTATTTGTGTCTTTAATTGTTTCAAAGAAAACATATATGTCTCTCTCTCACTTGCAAACATTATCGTCTCTCTCTACTCTTTTTAAATTCCCTTTCCACCTTATCTTCGCATAGGAACAATGTTAATTTCCTATAGGGATTTGTATGTTAATTTCGATTCAAAAGGGGGTCCCCTTTAGAACTTTTTAGGCATTTAAAATTTTTTTTCCAATTCTTATGAAATTTTGTATTTATTTACGATTCTATATTGTGTATAAAATGTCCAAATATGAGATTAAAATTTTGAAAAATAACCATAGTTTATTTGAAGCAGTCAACATTTAAAATGCAAGTTTGAAACTAAGGTGCTATCGGAAACTAAATATATCTCGACACAAAAAATCTGGTGTGACCAGCACAGTGCGCAACTTTCTCTTACCGAAGGGTAAGAGAAAGTTGTGTGCTGTGCGCCAGTCACACCAGATTTTTTTTTATAAATTTATTTAGGTTGCGCATGGTGCTTAGTCATGCCGACTGTTTTTTCTTTTCCTTTAAAGTGAAAAAAAGTAAAGTTAAAGAAAAAGAAAAAAAAAAGTAAAAAGAAATCCGAATCAAAGAGAAATCCCATTTAAAAACTTTGATCATTAAGAGGAATATTCTTTCTCGTTTTGTCTTTGTCTCTCATAAAGAACATAGTTACAGTAATAGAGAGCGTGCGTAGCCGTAATCTTGTTCTGACAGATGACAAACACATTTCCAATTTCGGGAAAATGTATTTATTTATTTTTTATTTTTTTATAAAAAAAAATGAGATTTTTCACATATAATTAGCTATTAGAGTTAACTAAGGAAAGTAGTGAATTTAGCAACTTAATTAATAAAAGCATACTTTATAATAAAAACTAGCCGCCTCGCCCTCTGGACCGCCCGCCAGCTAGTTAGACTTAAAAAAAAATTAATTTAATTTAATTAATTATATAATAATTTTTCTTATTTTTGATTTGAGAGATTTAATTATTTAATTATTTTTATTAATTTTAATTGGCTTTAATTTTTCATAAGGCCAAGTAAAAAACTCAATACTTTCCAATGGGCAAATTGTGGTATTTTTTGCGCTTCCCCTTTTGAGAATTTAGAAATCCGAGTATTTTCCCTTTACTCTTCATAACGTCCTCTTTAAGCATAAAAAATTTCGTTTCAAAATTCCAACGGGAAGTTGGTCAAACAGCGTGACAGACAGACGGACACACCGCTATTATATATATATATATATATATATATATGCGAAGATAAGTTTTCTCGGGTTGAGTCGCGTGTGATGTGGAGATTTACTCGACGTTTCGGCTCTCCTTTTGGAGCCATTTTCAAGAGTATGGAATTAGGTGGGAATTGTTGGGGTGGATTGTTTACGGGGTCGCAGTCTTGCTGGTCCCCAGGTCAATTTGGATGCCTCAGAGGCTTGGTTTGGTCTCTGAGAGCAGGAGGAAGGTTGAGTGTGTGTAATTGCGTTTGTGTTCGGTTTGGGTTGACTACGGGGCCTCAGTCTGCCTCCCCAAGTCGATGTGTTATTGGTTTGGTTAGTGGATGTGTTAGGAGATTGGGTTTGTTTCTGAGATTTGGATTGGGTGTGTGTATGTGTGATCGTGTCTGTGTTTGATTTAGGTTGACTTTGGGGCCTCAATCTGCCTACTCCCCCAGTCGATGTATTGCCGGATGTTTCCGAGGCTTGTGTTTGTCTTTGAGATGTGTTGGGTTGTGTGGTGGCGGTTTGCGTGTTGATGGTCGAAGTGATTTGTGTTTTGGTTTGTCTTACTGCTGTGGCGCTCGAGGTCTTGAATGCTCGCTGACTATCTGACAACAATCCACCCCAACAATTCCCACCTAATTCCATACTCTTGAAAATGGCTCCAAAAGGAGAGCCGAAACGTCGAGTAAATCTCCACATCACACGCGACTCAACCCGAGAAAACTTATCTTCGCATACATCCAGTCGCGGAAACCTTCCAGATATATATATATATATATATATATATATATATATAGATTATTAAAAATAATATGATTAATGAAAACTAATATGTTTTTAACAAATTTTCAAAAAAAATAAACAAGGCTTCCATTGCTAATTTCACCCCTTAGTTATGTCTTAAACCGAACCGAACGATCTGGGCTCTTATTTAATCATATGATTAGATTAACTAGATGTGAAAAGACTAACAAGTCATAGTCAACTGGCTTATTCGAGGGATAGCTAGTTAATTAGAAGTGAAGCAATGGTTAAGTGGCTCAATCTAAGATAGAATAATAATCACTATTAATTTTTACTTTCTCTTACTACTATATATGTATATAGGAGGGGGGATGAGAGATAATTTATCAATAATTGACAAATAAGCGTTTATAGCGCCTTCTGTGAGTAAAAAAAAAAAAAAACGTAACACTTTGTTACTTCTTCAGAAGATCTGTTCTAATTTACCTTAATGATACTCTAATTTAATAAACATTTAATGTGAAATATCTTATCCATTTCTAAGTAAATTTAACACAAATACAAATCATTTTAATTAATAATTACAAATTAAATAAAACACAGACAAAAATGTCGAAATTATTTTATTAACGCCAAATTTCTAAAATTATAAAATAATCTTTACATTTCAGTTTTTCTCTGTCTATTTTATTGGAAATTCTTATAAAAACAAAATTTTGAAATAATATCCAACAAAACATATCGAGAATAAGTTGATTTGTCCCTCAAATTGAAAATCGACATATTTTTCTTCATTTTATTTAAATTGTATTAAAATTATTTGTATTTGTGTTAAATTTATTTAGAAATGTTTAAATGTTTCTTAAATTAGAGTATCATTTGGGTAGATTAGAACAGGTCTTCTGAAGAAGTAACAAAATGTTACGTTTTTTTTTTTGACGCGTAGTGTATAAAGAGCCCATTTATTGTTTATTGAATTTTAGAAACAATCCTTATTTTTTTATTGAATAATAAATGAAAAATTAATAAACTTAAATATTAATTTAAGTTTGTAAACTTAACTTTAATTTTCTTCATAATATTATGTTTAATGTTTGAAAATGAGATCAACTTTTAACAATCAATCTTTTAAGATTATTAAAGTTTGGATGATAAAAGAACTTTAAGAGAGGGGAGGAAAATTGTAAAGGGGAGGGGGGTAGGAAATTATAAAAGGTTCAATATCCTCTGAGAAGAAAATTCATATTTCGATTTTTTTTATTTTTTTTATTTTAATGTCAGATTAAATGTATTTTATGTCGGTCTATAAGCTTATAATATAGAGTAAGCAATTTCTATGAGTTCCGTTCATTGCTTTAATCTCTAATATCTAATATTTTTTTACTTTCTAAATATATGTCCACACAAAAGCACAACACAAAATTTTTGATTATTAAAGATAAGAGGAAGTTGTTGCTCACACCAGTTTTAATATATAAATCGAAATGTTTTGGAGATAAAAAAAATTATGGTTAAATATTTTTCGAGATTTATATATTTGAATAAGATATTAGCTCGCTCGGACTTAAACTAAGTGATAGATATATTTAAAAAGACTGTGAATCTGTTTTTTGTTGGTGGGCCAAGCGCCCCTGGGAGTCGATCCCAGGACCTCCAGCCTGTACGTGACAATCTATTGCACCAAGATCCTGGCCATGGGGCGCTTGGCCCACCAACACAGATTCACAGTCTTGTTAGATGAAAATTATGTGGTAGTTAAAAGAAAATAGAAAACCAGCAGTGTAACCAGGAAAAATAAGATTTTTTAATTTATTTTGTCCGACATTTCGGATGCCAATTGAACCCTTCTTCGGGACCAAAAATTTTTTGATATAACATCACATATGTCATTTTGTTAGGTATTGAATATTTATTATATAAAATATATTTTATTAATAGCATCCGATGTTTGGGTGGGAAAAGTTCTATTTCCTTGCTTTTTCCGCAATAACATTGTAAATATTAAATACTTTATTAATGCCATAATAAAAATCTTTGGTCCTGAAGTAATGTACTATTTAGGCCTAAAATGTCGATCAAAATACATTTTATTTTTCCTCTCTGTACTTTCTCTTTTATTTAGAAATACAAAGAAAAAAATTTAAGTATGCATATCTTAAGCTCCCTAGACTAACTTATATACAGGTCTATTTAGCATCATAAATTAGGTGTTAAAAAGTAAAGTAATAACATCAGCGTTAAAAGTGCTATTCTCTAAACCAAATATTATCAGCAAAGTTAAAATTTTATTTTTTAACACCAGGTGTTAAAACGATTCATATGAAGATAGCTATGTTTTCTGCTTGTTCGTGTTTTTTAAACCTTCGATAACCTCTCGCGCATGCGCATTACTAACTTTATTATTTTCAATCTAGTACACCAGAGTTAAAAAATGCTATTCTCTAAACAAAGTTTTTAACAGCGATGTTAAGAATGCCGCTTTTATTTCAAAGCTGTCAAAATCATAACCTTACTTTTTAGATTAAAGACGCCATTTTTATGCATTAAATACGGCGTTAAAATATTAAAGACACACCCTCTGGACATGACATTAATTTTTAACACTATTGACTAAATGTTAACGCTTTGGCGTTTAAGTCTTTAGCTACAAAATAGCAATTTGAGGCAAGGAAGTGTTAAAATGAATTAACTAACGCTGTTTTTAAAAGTTAAAGTTTTTGCTTAGAGATAGACGTTGCATCAGAAATTAGACTAAACAGCCCGCTAGCATGTGAAATGAAAGTATGAATCGCTTTTATATATTTCTTCCTTAACTATAACTAACATCTTTTGGGACGAGACACGACGATTCAATGTTTGAAAGTTATTCATGCGGTTCATGTGGTCCAATCCGGATTCTAACTTTAATGGTAAATA
>JAKCPI010020533.1:0-20955 GCA_023213315.1 Euborellia annulipes
AATAAAACAACCCTTATTTTATCTTCAAAACAATACTAATAACTTACTATAAATAAATATTAAATATACTTCTATATAAACATAGTTCTATGTTTATATACTATCTGATTTTGATCAGGGGCACCTTTAGTTTGGTTACATATTAAGATTAATTATCTTCTCATAATTACTAACAATTACGTTTGATTTAAGGCAGAGTAGCATAAATTAGTTGGCTTATACCAGTATTCATAGTCATTCCTTGAGAAAGAAGGAATCTTTATATCTATCTATACATTTATATAGGTATAATAATTCTTTGTTCCTCTATCACTGACTATAGATACGGGTATTTGTTCTCTGATCAAACAAGCAGCCAAAGAATATAAAATTTAATTGATACTTTTCGATTTTAGATAGTGTGAGAATGGAGAATTGTCAGGTTAACTCAAGTCTTATTCAATATTTTGTACACTATAAAACATACTCTTTCCAAGTTGATTGATTATGACCTTGACTGATTACTCTTCTCTTGTCTATCCCTAACGTAACTGGCAAACTCTAACTCTAATCAATCTATTATAATTCGTTTAAAATTCTTTTTGTTATACTTTTGTATTTTTAATGCTCTAAGGGACAAATCATCTCAGGAAAAAAATTATAATGCCGGAAACTAAATATATCGTGACAAGCACAGGACACAACTTTCAAATACCAAAGGTAAGAGAAAGTGGTGTGCTGTGAGATGGTCCCACCAGATTTTTTAATTGGGCTTTAGTCAAACCGGCTATTAAATGAAGGTCATGTAGGTCTTCTGGATAAATCATCTGACGTTAACAATAAACAGAATAACATATCACTTGGACTAGAAATTCTCTAAATAATATACAGCTTTTCCTTTGAATCTGATTTCCATCTTTATTTAAGAGGCTGTTTGGTTGCCTAACCAAAGGCACTCTATTGGCTCATTGTCAATAAACCAAACATCTCAAAGTATTGATAGAACAAATCCTATTCTAAACAACTTCTTGAGTGTATTTAGAATATATTTATTTATATTTGAAAATACTAAGCACACTATTGATTAAATACATGTAATTGCAATGCCTTTTATGAATTCTAATGCCTTTGATGAAAACTGATTTTATTTTTGACAAGATTTGAATATTTTTTTTGTTTTTAACAGCCTTTGTGCAAGTTACATTTTTATATATTATTTTATTTATTTATGTCTCTTTTATTTATTTATTTATTTATTAAAATTAAGATGTACAGTACATAGGGCTTTTAGAGGCCAATGTATCACAATCCCGGGATTGAGTAACACATCCTTACATTTGGCGTTTACACATGGCGCCGAATTTGGGTCCATTTCTCCTGATAACTAAAATTGCCTTCTGAATTCATATATTCGAATGCCTGTGATCTGGTTGGTGGTAAGGGCGCAGTACAAATTGGTGGATCCTTGGTTCAACTCCCGGCGGCACACTCTTACTTTTTTTCGGGTATTTGAATTAATAAATATTGGAATTATGAGAATATACATTTTAAAGAAAATTTCCCACTATATATAGAGATATAGGGAAGAGAAAGTAATAATGGAATCGGTTTTTTTTTTTTTCAAAAGTTCTTATCTTGTCTTTAATCATAGCATTCTTAGCTACAACTCTCTTTACCATGCCATGAGTATTTCCGTTTGTAGTAAATCATTAGGGTTTTCTCGAATGAATTCTTTGAATATTTTTTTGTTTTTCAATTCCCCCTTGTAGATTAATTATCGAACATCACTTTGCACTTTAATTATTTATTTATTTTATTTTATTTTATTTTTTTACAAAAAATATCAGTGCCTGAAGATGTACAAGTTTAATTACTCGTGAATAAAATGAATGTTTTCAATTACTCTCAAACCACAATTGATTTTTTTTTTTTAGGGCATATTGAGTGATTCTCTCACTTTATTTTCTTATATATATATATATATATATATATATATATAAACGTTTCGCCCTTTGAAACGGGACACATTTCACAGACATCTGTGTCGGAGAGGGTTTTTTTTTTTTTATTAAAACTAAATAAATAAGCATACGGAGCGCGCTTCATGTTCCCTTGAATAAACCCTTTAGGGAGATTTCAACCCGAATAAATAAAATGTGTTCTTCTCTTTTATTGTTACTATCGAATAATTTCGGCGAGAGAAAAAATGTCGGATGTTGTTTCAAACTTTTTTTTTTTTTATTGTTATTAGGAGAAAAAATCCAACATACATTGACACTAATAACAAAAAAAAAAAAAAAAAAAAAAACACGTTGAAAAGATCCTTTAATACAAATTTATATTTGACCATTTTTTTCTAGGCCGCATATTTATCGATCATAAAAGTAATTTATAAAAATAACATTAAATTAAATTAAATTAAATACTTCCCATCATTTTATTTTTATTTTTATAAATAATCTTATTTTAGAAAAACATTTCTTATTGCATTCAGCAAACGATATAGTCCAGGATCCCAGGCCAATTTTGACAAATTGTAATAACTTGTAAAAATTACTATCAAGCTAATTTTCCGTGAGTAGCTTCATTTTGATGAGACGAACAATTTTTCCTCTTACAACAATTCATGATTGTGGTAGCTACCACGAGTAACAGGGATATAATATTTCAATTTGGCGATTCTCAAAAGTTTATTATTATTTATGGGTATGGGTTTTTCATTAAAGAAGAAGAAAATTATTAACATTATTATTAAAAAAAAAAAATATTTGTCCTACAAAATATATGGTATGATCAGAGTCCCCCACTTCGAACATAGACATGTTGGAAGGGGGGGACTGAAAATCTTTTTCTATATTATTGTTAAGTTAGGAGTCGTTCACATATTACGTAACGCCTTTTTTTGACCATTTTCTAGTCCCCACCCCATGTCACTCTTGTTAGTCACATACAAACAAATCGCCCTACAAATATTATGATAGAACTACCCCCCCCTCCCAGAAAAAATTTCTTATACAAAATTCATTTTTTGGATAGTAATTTCCATCGTGGGTAAATAATTCTTATTAGGGCTATGTTAAATTTTTTATAAAATCACTAGCTGTCACTGGCTAGCGCAGTGATGAACTAGGAGAAGCTTACCAGTGAGTATGAAGTGTGTTTTATATTGCCTATCTTTAAGGAGTTCGCTAAAAAGCCCCTTGGGGGAGGGGGATAGAAAGGGGTGGGGGGTGAAAATAGTTAATTAAAAACGTTTTTATTTTTGAATTGTAGGATTTGTGTTATTGTTTACATAAATTAGCTTTCTAATTATGAATTATTTATGTGGTTGCACATACATACATTTTATAATTAACGAATATAGGGTTTGTTTGTTTTTTTAATTAACGACTCTTGAACACAAAGCAATATGATCTATATGTATTTATTATGTATTAGCTGACGGCATTGTTAAATTAGATACATTTTATATAATTTTTTTAGCCGTAATTAGAGATAATTGATCTTCGAAATTTATTTGAAAAAATACCATTTTCTAATGGCCCCCACTCTCTTCGGTTTTCGATATTTCATATAGAAAAAAGACATCAGGACACAAGACTCATTAAGCTCTCTTGTTTCATGAAAAAGAGATTTTAGGCCAAAATTGGGCTCTAAGGGAACGAGTTTTATTTTGCATCGTTACTTTTTTTTACTTTTAATTTTAATTATCTCCAAAACAGATAAAACAATTATTTTCAGATTATTGATTATTCTTAAATAAAATCAACAAAAAATTAACTAATAATTTAATTTTCACCTGATTATGATTAAAAAAAAAAAACACGTAATAATTTGATTTACCATTATGTCAGTGGCGCCACCGGGGGGCGGGGGGAGCAGGATGCTCTTTAAAATGTAAATTCTCATTTTGCTCTCAACATTGTTTGAAGCACACTTTACTTTTGTTCTTCATAGGAAAGATAGGAGAAATGGTTGGCTTGTTAAGAAAATACAAATATTTTTCTCTGTTTATAAATTTGACTTCTTGAATTCTAATATATTGGCGAACTAAATGGACCGTTTATTTTGAAAATGGTGTAAATCCATTAAAAAAAAGAGATATCACATAATTTATGCTTAAATTAATGTTTCTATGTATAACTAGCTAGTGGTAAATTTCTTAAAAAATTCCCATGTTTTGTACAATTGAAAATTGGTCGGCAAATAGATTTTTTAATAAACAGATATGTTAACCTTTCATTTTCTCGAAACAATAGAAAATGGACTTACACCACTTTCAAAATAAACGGTCTAAATATATCTCAACACAAAAAATCTGGTGTTTACAGTACCAAGGGCGGATACAAGGGGGGGGATAAAGGGGGTAATTACCCTCCCCCGAGATTTAAAAAAAATTTAATTTATTTTTAATGTAAAATTTTAAAAATTAATACTTAAAAATTTGATTTGTATTTATATTCTGGCAAACAAGTTTTAAATTACCGAAATTAAGAAAAAATAGTGTGCTGTGCGACGAGACACACCAGATTACCCCCCTCCCCCCTCCCCCGAGAAACACCTCTGGATCCGCCCTTGTACAGTACACAACTTTCTTTTACGAAAGGTAAGAGAAAGTTGTGTGCTGTGCGATCATTCACACTAGAATTTTTTGGATTCAGGGGACTCCAAAAAACGTGTATATCCATCATAATCTGGTTATCGAATTTTCGACATGAATCCAATACTTTCCCTCTTTATATAATAACATATATACAGATAAGAGAAAGTCAAAAAAGTAACTTATTAAGAATAAAATGCTTTGACTAATAATTCACCTGCATAAGTATTTTTTTTCTATTTTATTTTATTTTGTGGTATTTCCTGGTAATTTGTAATATAAATATCTCATTTAAAATAAGACCCTTCATCCTTTTGAGGTAGTACGCTAATTTCCATCGTAAATGCTCGAATTGGTTAGCTTTTGTTTTGTGGGTTCACTTTTCGCCCTGGGTCCTCCCTTCCTTCTTTTGGGGGCGCAACAAGTGTGCCAGAGGGTTGGTCATATCGCACGTCACTCGATTGGCTCCACGCGCACGCGTCGCGTACGATATTACCGCCGTCGCCGCCGCCCAGAGAACTAACAGCCGCTTGCTTTGTATCCGACAGTCGCGCCCGGCCCTTCGAACCACTAGAGCCCTGCGCTCTGCGCTGCCCGGTATGTTTGTCAGCTTTTTTTTTTAATACTTCCTTTACTCAACTTCAAAATCCCTTCCCAACTTGGCACTTTATTTTATTTATTTTTTTTTTAAATTAATTAAAAAATTTTGTTATTTTTAATTATTTAATAATTATTTTTTAAAAACATTGCATCCGGTCTCATGTGACAAAAATATATACTAAAAAAATTGTTTTTTCTTTATAAATAATAATACAAGCTCTTTAGAAAAAGCTTGAACTTTTCAATTTAAACTCAGAATGATCTCAAAGCTCCGAGATGTTGTTTAGACGTTTTGTTATTCTGACTTTCTATGATGTCGTCAAAAAATAAACAATATTTACTAGTTTTTTTTTAATTTGTCCATTTTATTTTTGTAAACCACAAAACGTTTGCTCAATCTATGGTGAACTATTAAATGAAACATTTTTTTTTTTTAATTATAGATTTTTGCCATTAATTCATTTGTGTTAATACGGAGGTCTCTTGACTTTTAGTAGATGTCACAAAGAATTAGAAGAATGATTTGAAATAGTTTAAAGATCTATCGTTAATATATATTTTCTAATATACCCAAATTACAACATACTTCAACTATATTGTGATTAATTGTGTTTATTCTATTACGTTCAAGTCAATAATCTGTACCCGTATATTCATGTATATAATTCGCTATGTCTCTTTATTCGTCCCCCCTATCCCACATCCAGTAGTAATTTTTATGTTTAAAGAAGACCTTCTAAAGTTTACAGGAAAATTATTTCGCTGCGAAAATCCTATTATTATTTGAGTTATTCATTGTTAAAGTTATGATTTTCCCCTTAGGAAATGTCAAGTCTATGAATTAGGCTCTTCTAGCTGAAATAATTAAATCACATTTTTTTAATGTGAAAAAAAAAACATCTAAAGATTAAAGGGAATGAAAGGCGAGGTCCGCCGCAGACGGGCCCGAGCCAAAAAGTTTAGCTCTTATTGGTACTGAATTAATAAAAGGTCTGGAACAGTTTTTAACTCAAAAAATTCTTATTTTCTCACCAAAACTGACAGAAACAATATCAATACAAAATACAATACAATAATTTGTAAAAAAATTTTATTTATTTTCATATTGTTCTCTACTTCTAATTCCTTACTGCGGGGTGGGCACAATCATTTCTTTCTTTTCTATTTATTTATTATTTTTAAGGAATATTTATTCTTCCCCTAGACTTACCTATTTATCCACTCAGTAGCGTAACTAGCTGGGAGCGAAGAGAGCCCCCCCCCCCCCCCCGTTACAGGCGCATCAAGCCTTTGGCACCCCCCACCGACATAGGCGCCCTAGGGCATCTAAGATATAGCTCAGGGACGGTGATTTTATCATATTCTTTCCATAGATTGTCTAAAAAAATTGAGTTTTCTTTTAAAATTATATTACAACTTTAAAAACGGCTCACTATTTGAGCTTCGCCCCCTTCGCCATCAAAGGCTAGTTCCGCCTCTGTATCCACCCCTTCAAGTTTTTTAAGAAGAAAGTAAAATTTTTTAAATATTATAGGGCTAATATCAATAATTTTTGTATTTGTATAATTTTTATTACTATCTCTATTGATTATTTTTAAAATCATAAATGAAAAACAAAACAGACTACATACATATTGGAATGCTATCTGTGATTTTAAATTAAATCTCCTATTCTGTAAATACAGATTTATTCATCTCTAAATTCACATATACAACTTCCGTTGCTTGTTTGTTTTTATAATGTTCATTTTTAACATTACACAATGAATCATGCTTTAAATTTTTCAAAACAAAGCGAATTGTAACATCTTTACTCAAACGTTACTAATGAACTCATCTAAACAAACGGGGTTAATTGGTTACTAATGAAGGTGGGAATTCAAAATGTTTTTAAAAAAATTGGAACTACTTAACTAAATCTTTTTAACTATTAAATTTTAGTATCGACACATCCAAGTTGTTTAAATCCGCGTTCTAATTATGTGTGAATAATTCGCTCCGAAGAAAAATTATTTAATAATAATAATTAAGTGGTTTTAAATGAAGAACTCATTAATAAATTTACACATGCTTCTTCATTATTATTATAGTAACAATAAATTGAATTTTAAATTATGTAAAAGCTCTTACCCTTTGACTCTTAGGTTTTGTTTACTTCCTGATATAGCTTTCACTAGTACTACGTATCTCCTCTCGAGAATTGAATTAATTTATATTTTATTGACTTTGGTTAAATAAATATAAACCCAAGGTTTAAGATGCCAAAAAAATATTAATTTTATATTATCAATTATAGGTATTTAATACATTTAAGATGGCCATTCTATCGCTATTTTTATAATGATATCAATAAAGGGACGATGAATTGGCTACAATCAATTTAAATAAATTCCCGTACAATCAATTGTTGGCATTCGATGCCGAAAAAGACCTTAAAGAGATTAAAAAATAAAGGGACAAATTTTAAAGTCAAATTTATTTTTTTCTTTCTCTTACATATATATATGTTATTATATACACGTATACGGAGAAAGCATTGGATTAATATAAAAAATTCCATGTCGATATTTTGATAGAAATATACGTATTGAGGTTAAAAAAAATTGGTCCCGCAAATTGTCTGTCTGTGTTCAATTTACAGCAAGAAGGAAATGAGGAAGGAAGTTGAAATATTTATATTTAAGTTAGGACCTTTCTGAAGTGCAAAAATAAGGTTTTAAATAAAGTAGGCCAAAGAGTACTAGTACTTTACTGATGTACTTTTTCAGATTTTTTCGATTTTCTCAAAATTTACTTAACGACTTTGATTAAATTAATAAATCATTTTTTTTTTTTAGATTCTCTTTAAATTATACATCCTCATTTTGCCCTCAAAATTGTTAGAAGCACAATTACTTTTGAACTTTTTAGGAGAGATAGAAGAAATAGTTACATGACAAAATATTTTCCCATGTTTATAAATTTTAATTCTGTGCCTGGACCCAAATATTATATCGTATTAAATAATGAATATCAACTAAAGTGCATTATAGCCTAAGATGCCGAAAATACTAAAATTAAAAAAAAAAATTACATCTTGAATTCTATTTAATGTTGGGCCTACCGTCGTAAACTAAATACAGTATTATGTCGACCCAAAAATCTGGAGTGACAAGCACAGAACACATCTTTCAATTTCGAACAGATATTTTTATTTATAAATGTTGTTAGCATATCTTATATTAGATCCTAAATCTTTCCAGATAAGTCTCACATGGGACCAAAACCTTTATCTGGAAGTTATTAAATTGAAATAAATGAAAGTCTTGTATTTATTTATTTTTTTAAATTATTTACCTGTCTTGAAAAATTCGTTCTCTCCTTATCCTCCTTATAGAAGCTTTGCTTTCAGGGAGAACTTTAAATAAATTTCTATTTCTATTTCATATTTCTTATAATATTATAATGTATTACCTTGATTATGTTTCATAAATCACTTATTCTTATTTCTTGATTAGGGATCAACATTAAATGTAAGATTAGCTAGTATAAAAGTACAGTGGAACCTCGCTTAACTAGCATAATTCGTTCCAGAATCATACTCGTAAAGCGAAACACTCGTTATGCGAAACAATATATTCTCCGGGAGAATTTCTCCCCTTAGAGCTGTCCCATCCATGTAATATGCTCTACTATATTCTTAACGCTCTTATTATTTTAATTATCTTATATGTTTTTACATTAACGCCGACCCCGCACCGCGGGAATAATAAAGGCGAAGAAGATATGTTTTACATTATCTGGCATAATAGTAGTCGTTATGTACCATAATTAATATGTACAGTCGGAACCACAATTCCTGTTGGCTCGAGAGTGGAGCCTTGAGCTTAGGCAACCAAAATGTTTAGCCTTCGGGCTTATTGTCTTAAAAGTAGCTTCTCCCCTTCAGTTCCATTAAAAAATTTATTTATTTTAAAAATATTGGCATGGTTGACTTAGCTCAAGGTTCCACTCTCGAGCACATCAGGCACTTGTGGCGCCCACTGTACTAACCAGACCTAAGGTAATTGGACATTTAATGCATCCAGCTTACCTTCTGACCGATTTGTAATTCTCATTATATTAATATTATATGACGATTATTTAAAAAAAATTTTTGTTAACACATCCTCATTTATGATAAAGTATCATTATAAAAGAAACTAACCCATCACACTGCCTGAAGTTTGAAGGTCATTGATAGCTTTATCTCGGGTAAATTGTGGTCAACCTTCATCCATACACCCATCAGCTGTAAGCTTTTAAATGTTGTTTCATAGATTACTATTAGCTATTTTTATTCTCTCGTGAATCATTTGTGCCACGGACGGATTTACTCTGTTGAGATTTGACTTGGATACATTTCCTCTTCTTTTCATCAAAAATTTTTACTAAGCTTTTAAAATAGGTAACTGATGTTCAGATTTAAATGACACTCTCACTCTCTTTCAACTCACAATCCTACCTGTTTCATCTCTTAACTGCATTTTAGTCAGAATAAATGAACTTCTATTTTCACTCTCTCTCTCTCTCTCTCCTGGAATCTGACATTTAAACGACTTGTTTAGATAATCACATATCATTTATTTGACTTTAACATTACAGGAACAATATTGATTTTGTTTTTATACTTTTTTTTAAAGATCGTGAATTAAATATTCTTTTCATCATTATGACTAAATTAATAGTTCATTTCTCTTTAATATTGATTTTAATATCTATTTTTAATTAAATATTTTTGAGATTTATATATTTGAATTAGATATTAGTATTCAAAACATTCTTTTCGGACTTAACCAAGTCATAGAGATATGTATTTAACAAAGCTGTGAGTTCGATTTAAACTGGTTACCGTTGGCACTAGAAACATTATAAATATTTATTTCTAATTCAATAAATTTACTCTAGGTTATATGTTTCAAGGGTTTATTTAAATTTTAAATTTCAAAATCAAATTAACATTTTAAAGTTTTATTGAAATCAAAATTAATTTAACACTTCATGTACATTTCGGCATTGCTGCCATCCTCAGAAGACTTCTGAGTACATAAAGTGTTAAATTAATTTTGATTTCAATAAAACTTTAAAATGTTAATTTGATTTTGAAATTTAAAATTTAAATAAACCCTTGAAACATATAACCTAGAGTAAATTTATTGAATTAGAAATAAATAAAGCTGTGAGTGTTATATATTGGCGTGGCCAAACATCCCATGGAACCCAGGATCTCCAGTTTTTGCGGGGCATAGGCGTGCTGTCCATTGCACCATGGACCCTCGACCTACACCAATAAAACTCACTTCCCAGTGCCCCCCTCCCCAGCGAGGATGGTTGGTCCCATGGCCCCCCCCCAGCCAAATTCTCTAGTTACGCCCATGCTGCCCTTCAAACTCCCAAATTTTGACTGACCTTTAGATATAAACATTAAAGATTATAAAAAAAACCCTTACTAGATAATAATTATAATTATATTTAGTCTATTCTTTTTTATATTTCTAATGACTTAAATTGTTTACTTCAATGAAATAATACTTATTTATTTTCTGTCATTAAGTTGACCTGAATTCTAGTTGATTCTTTTAATATTTATTGAAAAACAAGCAAAATGAAAAATATTTATTTCCTCGTTTTCGAGAACAAACAGAAAATAATTTCTAAATCTATCTATATAATGACGGAGACCCTGTTATTTTGATTTTTTTTTTACAAAGAATGAAATTACATAAAAAAGAAGTTATTATATATTTTCTTGTTAGGGATTCATCAACGAAAGTTTATTATTTGTAACAGCTTTGGCTCAGACGTTAATGACTCGTATCAGAGAAACCGATATGACCTTGCTTCAACAAGGCATACAGTAACTTGATTACAAGCTTAATATAAACTCTCGGGATCATATTGAGCCCTTATTACATATAGCCTACTAAAAAAAAAAAAAAAAAAAACTTTGAGAGTTCCTAATTTAGTTTTAAATTACTTTTATTGCTGTTAAATCCCTGTGATAACAAGTTTTCCCTCTGACTAATTAAAATAATATTTATATCTGATGGGATTAACAACAACCCCTTCCTTTACCTTAATATTAGATTATTTGTATCTTCTTCTATTTAATTTCATAACCAATATTGAATAATAAATCCTAAGATTGTTGTTTAGAACTATGAACATTAAACGAAATTAATTTTATGAAAATAATAACATATTATTTAAGATAAGAAACCCCTTAGTGGTAGACTATCCGCCTCTTGTGCTAGGGGTCAATGGTTCGTATCCCGTCTCATACGACAAAAATTTATTTCAAGTTAATTTCCTACCAATAAGTTGAAATAAATAAAGAAGGGTCTAAATGGTCTCAGAAAAAGACCTTAAATAAATAAATAAATAAAGGGTTGTAGAGGAAAGCAGTCAGGTAGGAAGCCTCGATTAAATTAAACTCCTTTTCCGCAAAACGTTTCGACCGATTTAATCATGCCTTCTTCAGTTGCATTTGAGTTTTTTTTAGCAAATAGAGTTGTTAACAGCGAGTTCATAAGCTCATTAATTTTACAATAGCCTATGTATATAAATAACAATGTAAATAATTGCATATGATGCGAGTCTTAGCGGAGATAATTTTTTTTTTCTCGAAATTCTCTTCGCTAAGACTCGCTTCATATACAAATATTTACATTGTTATTTATACTAGGATATATATAGGCTATTGTAAAATTAATGAGCTTATGAACAGACTGTTAACAACTCTATTTGCTAAAAAAAACTCCAATGCAACTGAAGATGGCATGATTAAATCGGCCGAAACGTTTTGCTTAAAAGAAGTTTAATTTAATAGAAGCTCTACCTGGTTGCTTTCCTCTTCAACCCTTTATTCAATTCTACACATCCACTTTCTACATTAACTTAAATAAATAAGAAAAAAAAAATTAAGGAAATTTGAGAATCGTGCCCCTTGGGCTCGAACCAGGATTCCCGCTTTTGCGGCGAACAGACTAAGATATTATTTTTCTTGTTATAATTAAATTAAATTTTGTTCAATCTTATTTTTAATTACCTTACCATAAAAATAACTAAATAATTAACGAAAATTAGGCTACTACATTTAAGTTTCGGATATAATTAAATGCACCTATACATTCATTTATAAGAATTAAAAGAGAGAACGATAAACAGGAAAAATGTGCAGGAACAGCCAAAAATAAACGCCATTTTCATCAATTTATTGAAACGTTTCGGGAGAAATTTATTTTCGCATCTTCAAACTTTCAATATTGTCTAAAGTCCCGGAGTTAGTCATAGGGACCAATAGTTATATATTATGTATCATATGTACAAAAGGGCGTTCGTTCTCTCTTGCTTATTTAATGATAATACCTTAAAAGTCAATTAAAATCGTTGATTAAAATACATTTTTATTTCTCTTATCTATGTACACATGTAATATATATAGAGAGAGAAAGTATTGGATATGTAAAATTGATGTGAGTTTTGATGGATCTTCACGTTTTGAGGTCCCTGAATCCAAAAAAAGTGGTTTTCGCGACATGGTCTGTCTGTGGGGGGGTGGGTGGGTGGGTGTGTGTGTGTGTGTGGGTGTGTGTGTCTGTGTTCACTTTTAAGCCTGAAGGAATTGAGCTATGAGGTTGAAATTTTATATTTAAGTTAAACACCCTCCGGGACCGGAAAAATAAGCTTTTAATCAAAATCGGCCAAAGAATTACTAGTACTTTACTGATGTACTTTTTCAGTTTTTTTCGATTTTCTCAAAATTGCTCTAACGATTTTGTTTAAAATTCAAAAATCAATTATTTTTTAGATGCTCTTTTAAATGTATATTCCCATTTCGCCCTTGAAATCGTTTGAAGCCCACTTTACTCTTGTGTTTCATAGGAAAGATAGGAGAAATGGTTGCCATGGTTACAAAATATAAATATTTTCCCATACTTATAAATTTTACATCTGAATTCAAATGTTCCGTACTGTCGGGAACTAAATATATGTCGACACAAAAAATCTGGTGTGACAAGCACAGTACACAACTTTCGATTACCGAAGGTAAGAGAAAGTTGTGTGCTGTGCGCCAGTCACACCAGATTTTTATTTTATCTATCTCACCACACATGTCAAATAAAAAGTTGATATGAACTTGAAGATAATTTTTGCTTATTAATGTGTTAGCCCGGGTGCGATACGAGCGGTGAGCGGCAGAGGCAAGCGTCAGAGCGGCGAGCGGCAGAGCGAATTTCGCTCAACATTTAAGATTGTAGCGTATTGTCTCAATGTATTTGGGTGGTTGCTGGCTAGATAAGCTGACAGAGCAGCAACTTTTGACGCTCACCGCTCGCCGCTCGCCGCTCGTCCCCGACACTAAATTTCGCTCACCGCCCAGGCGCCGCTCATGAAAATGGCCGCCTTTAACCAAAAAGTGAGGTTACTTTTACTTTGACAGTTCGATATGGAAGCAATAAATTTCCGCACACATTTGATCTATCAGACCAATTCATAAAGGAAATAGTGGAATAATATGTTGGTAAACATATTATTAATCCAAGAATTGAACCAATAAGAAAGGCGGTATGTATATTTAATTAATAAAACAAATTATTTAAAGCATAAAAAAAATTATTACTATTTTTTTAAGGAAAGAAGTCAAAATATAGCACAAATTGCCAAAGATTATTTATGATTTATCCTTGTGTGGTCTTGATTGACATTAATATTACTAAACAATCTTATGATAACGATGTGAAGATGGAATTCGACAAAATCAACCCATTTATAATGAGAAGGCAATGTATATGAATTAACACAAAATAATTTATTCTTAAATTAATTGAAGAAAACAGGATGTCACAGCGACTCTGATGAAAGTGAGTGTTGATATATATATAATCTTTAATACAAAATATATTTTTTATATATATATTGTTGTGTTAGAGTGCTAATAAATATATAAATTAAAAAATAATTTTGTGTTTATATATATATTAACACACCTTCATTAAGAATACGTTATGACATCCAATTTCCCTTTCAATTAATTAAAGATCGAATTATTTATGTGTTAACAATAGCAAGAATTCTTAAATTAAATAATTTATTCTTTGAAAATATTGTTTTAGTAAGAACCCGCAACAAATGCCGAATTGTCAGTTAAATTAAATGACTTGGAAATTGAAATTTAATTTTTATTACTATAACTCGATAAGAAAGGACCATTACATACAGAGAATTTCCTGGGCCCTCTCTAAACCACGATATTTAATTTCTATTGTTTGTTAAATTCATTCATTGCATGATAAATGATAATAAAGTGTTCAATATTTTGAAACTAGAATTGAATTTTATTTTAATAATTTGAGACTTTATAAATTTGCCGATAATCAAATAAATAAAAATTTAATAAATTTTCACTTAAAATTAATTATAAAAAAAAAAATTAATACAATACTTGCTGATTTTAAAATTTAAACAATTGTATGCTTAATTGAAATAAGATATAGGAATAGATAAAAAAGGGCTTCTAGCTGACTCGAATTTTCACTTATATTTGAATACAGCTGTAATTCAATTTGCCGCTTATATCATCCCCTGCCGCTCTGCCGCCCTGCCCAAGCCGCTCACCGCTTTGCCGCCACCGCTCTACTGCTCACCGCTCGTATGTACCCGAGGCCTAACAACTGATTTATTTATTATTATGTCCAGAAATTAATTTAATTAAATTTTTTTTTAAATAATTTTTTCTCATTCAAGTTGATTAATTTACCCTAAATAAAATTGTATCAGTCTATTTTTTTAAAAATATTATCTGAGCAATATTGGTGGTAATTTTTTAAAAGCCGCTCTCATTAGGCTTTCAACATGATAAAAAAATCAAAGTTTCATTATTGTTCCATTGAATTTCTTCTATGTTTTAAGTTGTTCAATTAATTAATAAAATAAAATTTAATATAAAAAAGATGGATGTTAATTCGTTTCTTTTATTAATTTATTTTAATTACAATGGCACTCCGATTAATTCTAGCGCGCCCCTTCCTCGTTGCTAGTGGGTAATTTTTCAATGATCGCTTCAGAGCTATGCTCTGAATGGAGAGGGGTGGGGTGGGTTATGATTAATACGTCATCATTACCCCCCTCTCCTTCTCAAAGGTTAGACTCGATCACCAGCTGAAATTCTCGTCACCTATTGGTTGAAACTATTGGTTGGACAAATACTTGGCCTAGCTACCTTCCAAAGAGCCCTATTCATTTTAATAGGGAGATGCTCCACGTCATCTAGGCCAGTAGCCTTCAGGGCTCTATAGTGTTCACATGTGACCTGTGTTGTTTTTATTAAAGTGTTTGTGCATCATGGCGTCCACCGGTCAGCACGATGCTGTTCGTGGAGCTTCCCTCCTTAGTTTTAAAGGTATTTTTACAATTTAATTTTTAATTGTTGGTTAAATTTAAATCAAATTAGATAAATATCAAACTGAAATATATTTTATGATTAATATTTTACATTTTTGTGTAAAAATATTATCTAACATTCGATTGATCAGCCAAGCCGAAAATTTTATTTCTTCTACAAATCTAAATAAATTACTCTCGAATGTTTTTAAGTCATTTACTCTACGAAATAGTTATGTATTTGAACCATTCTTTCTTGCAAATTCCTCTCTCTCTTGCTAGCACACCATTCTCTCTCTCTCTCTCTCAACGACTCTCTTCTCTCCTCGCAGCATTTATTCCCTCTAATACAAACTAATTTTTTTTATTTACTAGTATTTATCAAAATACATTTCTACTTTTGATCAAATTATTTGTGTGATTACTGAGTTTTCTATATTATATTTTTTTATATAGTAGCCTAATATTATTAGAATAACAAGTCCGGCCAAACTTGTCCAGACAAGTAAGAGCCTTCCTATTCAATTCATAGGTAGCACTTTTCTATTCAAAATATTTTCGAATATTTTAATAAAATACCACTCAGTGCATATAAATTTTATATTGGCACTATCATAGAATTTCTTAACGCCCTTGAACTCAAGGGCGGATCCAGAGGTGTTTCTCGGGGGGGGTAATCTGGTGTGACTCGTCGCACAGCACCAGAGGCGTATATAGAAATTTTTTTCGGGGAGGGGCCTGTTCTCAAAAAGTTTTTCTACGAAAAATTTTGTTTTTCGCGGAACCAAAAATTTTTTCATGTGCCGTTCGCGGAACCAAAATTTTTTCTTTTCCCTCCGGAAAAATATTTTTCCTTTTTTTTAAAAAAACAAAATTTTTCCGCCCCGCGGAACCAAAAATTTTTTCATGTGCCGTTCGCGGAACCAGATTTTTTTTATGTTCCGTTAGCGTAACCAAAAATGTTTCCCAACCGGAAAATTATTTTACCTTTTTTTTAGAGACCCTAAATTTTTTTCGTCCGCGGAACCAAAAATTTTTTCGTGTGCCGTTCGCAGAACTAAATTTTTTCACATGTTCCGTTTGGGAACCAAAAATTTTTTCATGCTCCGTTCGCGGTTTCTAAAATTTTTCCCGTTTTTTCTAATCTCGGGGGGGGGGTGATTACCCCTCTTTACCCCCCCCTTTGTATCCACCCTTGCTTGAACTAGGCATCTCAAACGTCACCCGCATACTAGTGCCGTACTTGGTAACACAGTCTAACGATTTCTTTTATATTTTAAATATATACTATACTATTTCCGGTACCAATGTGAAATTGCACTAGGTCTCGTCTTTGGGAAAATTCGGGTACTAGTACTTTACTGATGTACTTTTTTATTTTTTTTTTCCAATTTTCTATAACACGTAATTTCCTGGGTTCCCCATAATTTTTCAACGTTTATACATTTTATTTATTTTATTTTTGAATTCAAATGTACCGTACTGTCGGAACCTAAATATATCCCGATACCAAAAACAAATTGTTGTGACAAGCTCAGAACACAATACAACTTTTAATTTCTGAAGGATAGAGAAGATTGTGTACCATTTTACTAGACCCACCAGATTTTTTTCATTGACAATTATAGGACATTGACTACATGTTATTATTTTAATCAGAGATTTTATTTTTCTTCCGGTAGGGATGAGTGCGTGCAAGAGATGTAAGCTTATAAAAAGTTCTAGTTAGCTTTTTTTTTTAACTTTTTAATAAAGTTTGGAATAAATTTTCATTTATAGATTCTATCGGACAAAATTAAAAATGTATTTAAATATAGAATTTTTTTTAATTTTAAGCATAATTATAAATTTATTTAAATTCGCTGGTATTTTAATTTTCTTTTTAACTATATATATATATATTTTTTTTAATGGAATTTTTTTTAATCTTTATTAAAATTATTATTAATTCCTTGGAGTATGGAAACCCAATTTTCTTATTCCCCATCCAACCTAATTTGTTTTGAGATCAAACAAATTTGCCATAATATAAATAAAAAAATGTCCTTGGGTGAGTCTGAGATTATAGAATTAGGAAAAAAATTGTTTTTATATGGTTTATTCTCAGAAAAGTTGTGCTTCTATTACTTACTTCTTTCTTCGACTTTCTTAGCATTTAAGGCTTATTAAAAACAGCAACATTGAAATTATACAATATTAGAATAGGTCTATTTTCTTTCCGATTTCATCGCCTCTTCATTGAAATGAGTTCTCATATGAAGTTCTTCATTAAATCTAAAATTTTCATTGTTATTAATAATTGTCCAAATACTTTTACTTTCCAGCCACTATAATTATATGTAGGCTAATATAAGAGGAAAGAATGTTGATCGTAAAAAATTATTTTTATATACGTTTCAGGTCATAACGAATGCGTATGTATGTATGTCATGAGCATTTTTTTGCTTATATCTCTGGATCTTCTGATTAGTATGAAGTTTGGCAAATTTGTAGTCCTAAGTAGGCCTAAGAAGGTATCAAAACTAGAAGTGAATCGGACCGCCGGGAGCGGTAAATTATTTTCACAAACCACCGTTTCCTCTGCTTCCTTTGTATCAAATCTTTTGAAACTCAACCATAATAATTAGGACGATAACCTCTAGACTTGGAGCAAATTTCATGACAATCCACTCAATAGTTAAGAAGTTTTTTTTTTATTTTGCCAGTTTAGTCACACGCTAGTTAAGAAGTTATTCGTAAAAAAATTTAAAAAAAAAAATTACGTTTCAAAATTTCAAACTTGGTTATTCCATAGAAAGATATAATATAGTATTTAATTTAATTATATAATTAAAATAGTCAACGAAGTTGCAAAACTTTCCCGCTAAATAACTATTCAATTAAGAGCGGGGAAAGTTTTGCACTTCGTTGCCTATTTATTTTATTATCTAAAAATTAAACAATTTACTCTTTTATTTAAAAAAATGTTCGTTTATATATTCAAATCATTTTAATTAATAAAAAAAAACGAATTTATTCGTTAAAAATAAAAATAAATTTATTAATTGAAATTTAATTTTGTTTTCTCTCTGTCGAATTGAAAATGGCTACAATTAGGAATGAATTATTTATTAAAATCATAGTCCTAATGATGTCAGAATAGAATTAGTAAAAACAATAATCAATCATTGATAATAAAATTAACAAAGGAACTCCCTGGTTCGTCATTCACTCCTAAAATAAAATCTATCCAAGTCTTAAAACGATCTTTCATATTTTTAGACTCATGTGGACCTCAAAACATATATTTCCCGTGCAATCTGAAAATTTCATTTTTGTTTTATCTCGATATGGACGTTCTCTTTATCTAATTTCCCCAAACATTGCGTCTATCTTAACTTAATCTAACCGATTTAATTACTCTATTAATAATCAGGAGTATGCAATTTATTATGATGCAATCTCCGCCATTCACAAGTCTCTCATCTATTTTCTGGACACTTTTTACTTTTATTTTCACTTAGGCATCTATTTTAAATTATATCTATAAATTATAAGCCTATATATTTACCTGCCTTAATATAAAAAATCTGGTGTGACTGGTCGCTCAGCACACTTTCTCTTACCTTCAGTATGATAGAGTATAGAACCCACAGCGACGTTTCGGTCGACTATGCGGCCACCTTCATCCATCGCCAGTCATGAAGATGGTCGCACAGACTACCGAAACGTCGTTGTGGGTTCTATAATAAAGAAATAAACATAGTTCCTTGGCCTTTTATTTGTCCAAATAAAAAACAATTGATTTTTGAATTTTAATCAAAATCGTTGGAGCGAATTTTGAGAAAATCGAAAAAACAAACTGAAAAAGTACATCAATAAAGTACTAGTACTTTTTGGCCGATTTTGTTTAAAAGCTTATTTTCAGGCTCCAAGGGGGATGTCTAACTTAAATATAAAATTTCAACTTCGTAGCTCAATTTCTTCATTCTTAAAATTGAATTCAAACAGACAGACATGTCGCGAAAACCACTTTTTTGGACTCAGGGTATATCCATCAAAATTTCGACATTAAACTTTTTGATAAGAAACCAATACTTTCTCTCTATATATTATAAATAACATATATATAAGAGAAAGTAAAAAGTGGAATGACGTATTAAGCATGGAAATTACTTACTAAAACATATCACATAAAGTGTGGCAATTAAATTATATTTCTATTTTTATAAGTAATCCTTCAAGAGCTTTCGTGAGGAAGCAGGCGTGTCTGTAACTGCGATTTCTTTTACTTAATTCTTTCTTGATCATGAATGAAACAGCTGCGAATTTATCCACAGGTCACTGTTATCTCAAGATGAGAAATTATATCTCCAAAATATTGAATATCTGGTCGTTATTGGAATATTTATTTGCTAATAAGATCAGATTAAGATAGGATAAAACTTTCTCACTCTATTTGTATGAATAAAAATAATAAAAAGAAGATGCACAAAGATTTTTTTTTCTAAATCACTTTTATGAACTCACGAGTGCCTTGGGTGGTTATTTCAGTTGAGTTAAGGAAATCGAATTTTTTTTTTTTTCAACTTTACTAGATTTCTTTTATACTATTCAAAGAGTTGCAACCTCTCTAGAGTAATGAAAATAAAAAGATCGCATTAAGGATAAAATATGGTCTCTCTAGATTGTTAGCTCCCCTTGAAAGAAGATATCTTCGGAGTGTGTAGATGATTGTATTAATTCATTATTTATTCCTAATTTTGAATGATATACGAAATGGATTTACATTCATTGAATTAAATAGACTCTAATCTTGTTCTCTCATTCAACATATTATGAATTGACAAATCCTTCTATCAGCCCTAACAAAAGTAATATGCATTTTTGTTGAATATTTATTCTAATTTATTCTATTTTAATATTAATTTTAATTCAACTGCTTTTTTTAACTCATTTAAATAAATAATTTATTGATCAATTTTTTTTTGTTCGCTCGATATAAATTTCTTTTTAACAATAGATTCTTAAAGTGTTGATTTTTGTCAAGCTAAAATTAACTTTTGGGACCTATTACACATTTAGGATTATTAATATATTTGTAATAAAAATAAGTAGAGTTTTTGCGGCCAAGATGGGGGGCCCCGAGGAACCTGCATGTTGAACGTCCTCTGTTCGTCATCGATATTTAACATAATGTCTTTTTAAAATATACAATATATAGAAGAAACGTCAATTTTTGAATAGGAAATTAAAAAAAAGTGATAGAATTATATGGCCTATACGCACAACTACAGGCAGCAAAGGGGATTTTAAAATCACAATATTAATTTAATAACCCAAACAAAAAGTAGATTATACAGTATATGATTTCGTTAGATCCTCATGAAAAAAAA
>JAKCPI010020534.1:0-14255 GCA_023213315.1 Euborellia annulipes
TATAGATTTTAAATATAATTCAATAATATCGATGTCTACCAGGGGACGTTCCACAAAAGGTCTACTCATTTTAAAAGAAATAAAAGTCTTTCTTCTTGTTTCCTAGCCTTATTCACGCAGTGCGGGGTCGGCGAAATAGGTTTTTTGCTGGCTAATATTTTCAGAATAGGTTGCATTTTAGTGATGAATTTTTATTAAAGTGAAACTTTTATTTTATCCCCTCAAATTTTTTCACTCTTCTATCAGCATGTCGAGTTACAAACCGTGACGTCAAAGGGTGTGATGCTACAAGACATGACGTCACAAGTCGTGACGACAAAAATAGGAAAGTTGAAATTTAATATATATGACGAATTATAAAAAAATAATTGTGAGATTTAATTTTTCGATTTTTAAATTGATAAAATTTAATTAAAAAAAAAAAATAATTTAGAATGATTCAAATCTTCAATTACTAAATAAATATTGTTCTCAGTTTTTAACATGCGTCTATTGATTTCCCATTTTTCAATTATTAAATTAAGATTAAAAACGCGATTTTAACACCCTTAATATTTTCTGAAAATTTTCAGTTAAACGTCTACGATCCGAAAAAAAAGTTTCACTTGCATCGTGGTTTCATAAAAACACACAATGATTTTATTTTTTTAGACGTTTCAAGATCAAAATTTTATTTTATTTGATAGAATATTTTATATACTAATTTATCCAATCGATATGAAGACCTAATGAATTAAAAAAACTAAAACACGCACTTGTTTTTGATATCCCCTGAGTCTGTCTGTATGTAACCATTTTTAGCATGAAAGAATTGAGCTAATGGGTTGAAATTTTATATTTAAGTTAGGTACCCTCCCGGACACTCAAAATAAGCTTTTGAACAAAATCGGCCAAAGAGTACTAGTACTTTACTGATGTACTTTTTAAGTTATTTTTTTTGTTTTTCTAAAAATTCGCTCCATCGACCATTTGAATTTTGATTAAAATTCAAAAATCAATCTTAGGGAAGTGGATTTGCAGCCAGGAGAATAAAAAACTATTTTAATTTCTTTTGGTCGACGTTTCGGACGCCAATCGCGTCCTTCTTCGGGACCTGCGGTCAACAAACATTTATTTAAATTACAATTGCTTTACACAAAAAAATATATAATATTAAATAAAACATTATTTCTTCCCAAAGATTGTTAAAAAGCACACATGGATTTTGTTGTGGCATGTATAACATATTTGAACAATATTGACAAAGGCATCTTTTGTGTACGAGAAGAGCTCTCTGTGCGTTATTTTTTCCAATTGAAGCATTTATAATACAACATGACAATTATTTAAATTAGTATAAATTTAGAAATTTCAATCGGATTAAAAAAGTTTAATTCAAATAGAGAAATATTTTTTCCGTTTTTTCCATAATAATAAAAATAAAAAATTAGAAATATTAAATTTTTAAAAAATCTATCAAATTCTCATATAATGTTATTAGGGCCTTTATGACTTCTTTATAATTACAGGCTGTTTGGCTGTATTTTTTAATGGTTAACATTTCGACGAATTCTCTTGCCTAAAACGATTTTCATTTTGATACATTATTTTTACATTTTCAAAATCGAAACTGTGTGAGTTTTGCAACGCATGGGCTGACAAAGCTGTTGTTTCTTTTTTGTTTCGCATTTACAATTTTATATTTTTATTATTATGGAAAAAAAAGGATAAATAAAAGAAAAAAAATATTTCTCTATTTGAATTAAACTTTTTTAATCCGATTGAAATTTCTAAATTTATAACTTACTAATTTAAATAATTTATATGTCCTGTTGTATTATAAATGCTTCAATTGGAAAAAATAACGCACTTCTCGTACACAAAAAGATGCCTTTGTCAATATTGTTCAAATATTTTATACATGCCACCATGGGCGTACCCAGGATTAAATCTAGGGGGGGGAGTGGTCGTCAGGGGGCAGGTCATGGCCGTCCAGATTGTGACATAGCTTTTTTTTATATAGAGGGTAAAAGCCTTCGAATTAAAGGCATAATAACCATTGAGTCCTAAATCATTCCCCATCGCCATCGCCCTACCTAATTTTGTTTTGTTTCATCACTTTATAAACATTTAATTTTTTTTCTTGCTTCTAGGGGGGGCAGTTGCCCCCCTGCCCCTCGCTGGGTACGCCCATGCTTGCCACAACAAAATCCATGTGTGCTTTTTAACAATCTTTGGGAAGAAATAATGTTTTTTTTTTTATTTATAAAAAAGAATGTTGTTTATTTTTTTTTGTGTAAAGCAATTGTAATTTAAATAAATATTTGTTGACTGCAGGTCCCGAAGAAGGACGCGATTGGCGTCCGAAAAATGTTTTTAGTTTAACTTCTTTTCTCTTACCTAAGGGTGAGAGAAAGTTGTGTGCTGTACCCCAGTAACACCAGATTTTTTTTTGTTATAACTAATACATAAGCAAACATTAAACGGGATAAGGGAATTTATTTTTCTTTGATTTTTAGATTATAATACTTTCTCTATATATTTCATAAGAGAAAGTTAAAATAATGAAATTAACCCAAAGACAAAAAAGAGTTTTGTTTTGTCTAGTATAGTATTTATTTGTGAACACTTAATTATTTTTTTTTTTTAACTGTCCGAAGATGAACGTAAAAGGTGTTCAATTATTATTTTTAATAAGAGTGAGAGAGCGAGAGGAGAGGGGAGGGGAGGCGCCTGGCGCGTTGGTCAGCGCGACAATCGGCGCGGAGGGGGGGATCCCTCCACCCCCCCTCCCGCCTCTCCTTTGCACAAATTAAGAAGCTGAAATAATTTACATTGGAGAAAAACAACAACAAAAAACTCTGATAATTCACTTGTCTATAACTCGGCAACCGCTGCGTCAATTTGAATCGGATTTTTTGCAATGGGTTTAGAAATTATTAGAGAATATTTAGATATGACTAAAAAAAAATTTTATTTTTTATCATATCTCATTTTACAATCAACCAATCAAATGAGAGCAAAAAGGATCATCGATCTATAATCTCTGAATTTTTCCCTACCAGTATATAAAATTTCCAACCATATAGCTCCAACGGTTTCGTTAAATTAGAGCTCTAAAGGTTTTAGATATTCTGGGCTAGCATACGCAAGAAATTGTTTGTCTATTCTAAAGAAAGTCAATAAAAAAAAAATTTATTTATTTTTATTTTTGAAATTCCTATCGGGATCCCCGTTTATTTACCCGAGGTGCTTACGTGTACGGAGACACACACCTCAAACCCAACCGGCCTCTGGCCGTAGCCATCTACCGGCACCCCGTGAAGTTACATCATTTCCTATCTCTAGCTCCTCCTCCTGCTTTCGTCTCTAGCTAGTGAACTAATCCTTATTTCTGGTTCCAACCGGCTCCTTATATCCAACCTCTTCTATGCTAAGGAGGATGTCCTGGTTTGAGGAGGGACTCCCTCAGCACCGGCGCACAGTGGGCCAGAAAACAAATTTAGGGCGCCAAAATTCTGATTTTTGGTTTATAGGGGTTTTTTGAACCGCTGAGTCCATTTTTGAACTTATTTTTGCGAAAAAACCAAATGGGGTACCAGGGGGAGGGGGCAAAATTCAAAATTTTGGAATTTTTCGTGTTGGGTATCAAAATATATGTTTTTTGACGCGCTGAGTCTATTTTTTACAAATATTTTTGCGGAAAAACCAAATGGGGTACCAGGGGGGAGGGGGCAAAATTCAAAATTTTGGAATTTTTCGTGTTGGGTATCAAAATATATGTTTTTTGACGCGCTGAGTCTATTTTTTACAAATATTTTTGCGAAAAAACCAAATGGGGTACCAGGGGGGGGGGGGCAAAATTCAAAATTTTGGAATTTTTCGTGTTAGGTATCAAAATATATGTTTTTTGACGCGCTGAGTCTATTTTTTACAAATATTTTTGCGAAAAAACCAAATGGGGTACCAGGGGGAGGGGGCAAAATTCAAAATTTTGGAATTTTTCGTGTTGGGTATCAAAATATATGTTTTTTGACGCGCTGAGTCTATTTTTTACAAATATTTTTGCGAAAAAACCAAATGGGGTACCAGGGGGAGGGGGCAAAATTCAAAATTTTGGAATTTTTCGGGTTGGGTATCAAAATATATGTTTTTTGACGCGCTGAGTCTATTTTTTACAAATATTTTTGCGAAAAAACCAAATGGGGTACCAGGGGGAGGGGGCAAATTCCAAAATTTTGGAATTTTTCGTGTCGGGTATCAAAATATATGTTTTTTGACGCGCTGAGTCTATTTTTACAAATATTTCTGCGAAAAAACCAAATGGGGTACTAGGGGGAGGGGGCAGATTTCAAAATTTTGGAATATTTCTTGTAGGGTATCAAAATATATGTTCTTTGAGGCGCTGAGTCCATTTTTGGCCACATTTTTGCAAAAAAAAATGTGACCAAAGAAGGGGAGCAAATCATTCATTTTGGAATTTTGTGGGGTGATTGAAATGCGTCTTTTTTTTAAAGTGATGAGTTCATTTATTAGTCCGAGATGGTCCTTATAAAATTGCAAAAAATATTTTACTCAATTGTGCCATTCGACATTCTCAGGAATTTTTTTGAAACGCTTCAGGTTGTTATATATTTTTATTTTATTTATATACCTTGTATGTAACTTATGTTTCTTAATTTTATCATTGATCTTATTATAATTATTTGTTAATTTGTGCGCATATGATGTAAGAAAACTAATTTTCTTTCTTTTGACTGTAAACTCACTCGCTCCTTTCTGTTATTGATTGTAGCCCTGATGATGGTCGTATATCTGACCGAAACGTCTGCTTGAAGTGATTATTAAACGAAATAAACCTAGCTGCAAACGCTCTTTTCTTTCTTCCTTACTACGAGATCTACTCAGCTATCCACCTCACTTTAACATTTTACTTTTCTTTTTTTTTTAAATTTTTTTCGCCCTGGCCGAAACCGTAACCGAAACCGAATATTCGGTTTACAAATACAAAAAGGAATCAAATTATTATTTTAGCAAGTTATGTAACTGAATTTCAACAATAAAAATCATGATCGCAGGAAGAACTAGAATTTACACAATAGTAATCACTAATTTAGTGGTATAAATCACATTTTAAGGATTTGGGGCAAAAACGGGCAAAATGTACGAAATGTAGGTGATAGTACGGGCTTTAAGGAACAACTTTTATTTGAAAAGTTTTGGCGGGAAATGGAGGGACATTTTTGTAGCACTACATATAGCCAGTTCTAAGGGACAAAAAAGTACTTATTTCAACTGCAAATTTTCAAACTACCAATTTAATTATAGCAATGGACGAGCACAGATTCGTATTCAGGATGAAAAATTCAATAGGACACCATGTTTATTAATTTCAAAACACTGGAACAAGTCACCGTAACACGCGCTTGAAAAACACATACAAATTCACAATGCAAATTGCTGTCAATAACCGCCACTTTATCGCGTCTTCAAAGCAACTAGATGTACTTCGGGCGAGTTGATATTTGCGGTACTAGAAGCCTTCAAGGTCATAGTACATCAGGTCATAGCTAGTTTGTCTCTCTGGTACATTTCGTTTTTTCGACTTTTGGCGCCCTAAATTGGTTTCCTGGCCCACTGTGCGGCGTGTAGCCTACTCCTTTCGAAGAATGCATCACTGAGAGGGAACCTTCTTTACGTCCCTTCCACAGGACGGGATGTCACAGCAACTCCCTCTCCTCGTAGAGTTGCCTGAGGGCTATTGTGGTAAGATCCTATATTCCAATCCAGGGCTTGCTTGAGGATTTGTTTACATTAAATAAATATTTTTATTTAATGAAAAATCCTGCATGCCAAGGATTTGAACAGGGATCTTCTTTGCAGAAGCTGACACCCTAGCTCACTACACCAGCGAGCCCTCATAAAAAAAAAAAAAAAAAAAAAAAAAAAAAAAAAAAATTTTTATTTTTTATATAACAATTTTTATTATTTTTTATTTGAGAGATTAAATTATTTTTTTATTAAAATTAATTAGCTTTTTTTTTCATAAGAGAGAGAGAGAGAGACCACAATGTTTTCCAATGGAAGATTTATAAAAATAAAGCCCTTAAATTCGGGGGCTTCTACCCCTAATTTGACATAATGATAGCCTAAAACCACCGCCGGAAAATTTTCTATCTATTAAAAACAAGCCCACGGGGGGGGGGGTAGGGTGGTGGGGGTGCCCCCTTTTCCACATGTCGTGGGGGGGCCCCCCGCGGGCGGGCTGTTTTTTTTTTCACCTCTTTCTTACCAACTAATTTAATATAAATAACCCTGCCCCCATCATATTTAAATTCATAAATTACAGTTTTTTTAAATGTCTTATATGGCCTGAGCTGCCGAAAGGACAGTGTGAGTGTGTGTGTGAGTGTGGTTTGGATAAGAAAGGAAAGTTTAAATATTTAAAAAAAAAAAAAAAAAAAAAAAAAAACTGCCCAGTATATTCTGAGTCTATACATTACAAACAGACAGACAAAATTTGTCTTTGATAAAATATAAAAAGTGATGAAATTTATTATTGATAGAGCTAACAAGAAGGCTTGTGCCCCCCCTCCCAGAAAGCTCCTTGCCCCAAGGAAAATTGAGAAAATATGGGGCTTTCCAGACCCACCGGAGGATAGCTGGTCCCCAGCCAAATTCTCTAGTTACGCCCATGGAGATCTTTAAACAATTTTGAAAACAAAATGAGAACAGCATCAAAAAAATAATTGATTTTTTTAATTTTAAGAGAAAGTAAAAATTAATATGTCAAAATAAATTTGGAAAATCGATTTTAAATCATTTTCAGAACGTTTTGAGACTAAAATTCTGTTGTTTTTGCTTGAATATTTAATATACTAAGTTATTCAATCAATATCAAGGCCTAAATGTGTTTATTTAATTAAAAAACAATAAATAAGAAAATGAAAGAGGCAGTTAAAATTTGAAGATGTGAGAGACAATCAATAAACCCCCATTTTATGTGGTCGTAGTTAAATAAAAAAATGTCTATAGCTTTATAATTGATTGAAAAGACCAGTTTTGCATTTTTCCACAAATCCAACGAAAAATAGGAGAGATATATCAACTTTTTGAAAAGCGAATGTGCGCGTGAAGAAAAGCCTAGACAAGAGTGAAGCGAGGCTCCTTGGCTGCACTCTGGGCGCAGATCGAATTAGAAAAAACTAATTGATGCTCTCCCATCATTTGAAATTATTGACAAATTGATTGATTTCATCTTTTTATGCTTTTATAAAATTTTATTAGAAACTTTTTTTTAACTATAAGAATAAGAGAATGCATATTTATCTATAAAGAATTCAATCCTTTGAGAAAAAAATAAAATTTCAAAATATTTTGTCTTCAATCAAAGAGATGCTTATTTCTCATAAATATATTAAATAATAAAATTCATCCCTTTAGACCTTTAGTTCAGTGCTTGTTAAACTTTTTGAGTCGCCCCCCCCCCCCGTTGGGACCAAATAAATATCTCATGGCCCCCTCCCCTATTTTTTTTTTTTTTTTACATTCTCTTGCCTATGTGTGTTCAATTTTAAGCATGAAAGAATTGAGCTAGGAGGGTGAAATTTTATATTCAAATTAGACACCCCTCTGAGGTGTGGAAATAAGCTTTTAATCATAATCAGTAATCTCGACATCGAAATTTTGACATGAACCCATTACTTTCTCTATATATTTCATATATAGGGAAAGAGAAAGTAAAAAAAAGAACAAATAATTATAATCCACATTTGAAAGTTAATCTCGAATCGTTATTTTTTTCCCTAAATAAAATTAGTCTTTATTAATACAAACTCTTCTATTTTTGTAATTAAAACCGAGATAAGATTTTTCAGATAATAATTGGGAATAAATACCATTACACAGGCAACAGAGATTAGGGCGATCTGAAGACTGAAATATATTACCCTAATTCTATTCAAGCCCCCGGGTCTGGCGTATTAGGTAGCGTGCCCACCTCCTATACCAAACGTCGCGGGATCGGACCCAGGCAGTCCGATGATTTTATTTAAGCTATTTGGATACCAGATGGCTTAAATAGAAATGCCTGAACCCCAAATTGATATATTAATTACAACAGTTATCATCAACGTCTTATATGGCCTAAGTTGCCGAGAAGACTGTGTGAAGTGTGTGTGAGTGTGAATGAGAAAAAAGTGTGAATGTTTAAAAAAAAAAAATTCTATTCAAAGAATAAGATCTTTGAATGACTTGATGTTTTATGCCTGTGGAAAAGTACTCAGAATTCGCAGGGTCTTTGCAGCCAGGGGATTAAATAAAAAAAAATATTTTATTTTATTTCTATTTGTCGACGTTTCGGTCGCCAATCACGACCTTCATCAGGGCCTATGATGATAAAAAAATTGATATTAAACTACAATAAGAATACAAATTCGAGAAATATCAGATATACTTATAAATATTATCAATTATACACGATCTTAGGTATTTTAATATTCATTGCAATTAAATACATCGGTTGATTTGCTCTAATTAATATGTGCAGTATGTATGTAAAATGACATCGAAGGGCCTAAAAGTCAAGACGGATAGCGAGGGGGTTATATAGATTAGAAATGACGAAAATAGGAAAGTTGAAATTTAATATTATATTGATCTGATAGAGACTTTTTCCTGAATGTTTATTTAAAAAAATTTAAATTAGAGAAAAGTTATTCAAAGACTTTGCAGCCAGGAGATTAAATAAAAAAATATTTTATTTAATTTCTATTTGTCGACGTTTCGGTCGCCAATCACGACCTTCATCAGAGCCTATGATGATAACATTTATTTAAAAAATTGATATTAAACTACAATAAGAATACAAATTCGAGAAATATCAGATGTATTTACAAATATTGTCAATTATACACGATCTTATGTATTTTAATATTCATTGCAATTAAATACAATTTCTTTTTTTTTTTTTTTTTTGATATGTACAAAAAATATTATCATTTACTTGCTGCTCGGAGATCTCTTATTCAAATGATACAGTGAACTCGCATTTATTATTGTTTTTTTTGGAAATCTTAAAATAAATTAATCCCATTTTATTTATAAATAGTCGCAAAGCCCGCCTTCGGCGGGCTTTCGCCTAGCCAGGGGCTGCGCCCCTGGACTCCCTTGCTCGCCTTCGGCGAGCAAGTTTATTCCCAATTTGGGATATTTCTTGTTGCAATGCAAAGTGTTAAGATGTTAAGGAAGGATCTTATATTCAAGCGAGGCGAGGGTACCGATTGGGATCAGCACAAAAGGGTCTGTTTATGACTGTTTAAAGGGTCAGTCACCTGAGTCCTCTCTTCGTTTTTCAACTGCTGCGTAGCCCCCACCCATAGTCAGGTAGGAAGCTGGTTCTCAGAGCATAAAGGACGCTCTCTAATTTCCTAGCCAACTTGTTGATTTTGTGTTCCCATATTGAAGAAATTTCATTATAATTAATTTTCTAAAATATTTAAGAGATTCAAATTATTACTACGTTACTCCCAGAGCCATATTCTATATGTGTACTTAATTTCAAATGGATTCATTGAAAATTGTGGATTTCTATAGAACATATACATACATATTTACATACATACATACATTTTTCCCATTTCATTTTTTATATATAGATATAACATTGAATTTAATTTTAGATTTAATTAATATAAAAAATTTCTCAAATTCAATGTGTAAATAAAATAAATAAAATGGGATTAATTTATTTTAAGATTTCAAAAAAAAAATAAATAAAAATAATAAATGCGAGTTCACTGTATCATTTGAATAAGAGATCTCCGAGCAACAAGTAAATGATAATATTTTTTGTACATATCAAAAAAAAAAAAAAAGAAATTGTATTTAATTGCAATGAATATTAAAATACATAAGATCGTATATAATTGACAATATTTGTAAATACATCTGATATTTCTCGAATTTGTATTCTTATTGTAGTTTAATATCAATTTTTTAAATAAATGTTATCATCATAGGCTCTGATGAAGGTCGTGATTGGCGACCGAAACGTCGACAAATAGAAATTAAATAAAATATTTTTTTATTTAATCTCCTGGCTGCAAAGTCTTTGAATAACTTTTCTCTAATTTAAATTTTTTTAAATAAACATTCAGGAAAAAGTCTCTATCAGATCAATATAATATTAAATTTCAACTTTCCTATTTTCGTCATTTCTAATCTATATAACCCCCTCGCTATCCGTCTTGACTTTTAGGCCCTTCGATGTCATTTTACATACTGCACATATTAATTAGAGCAAATCAACCGATGTTTACAAAGGCATGAAATTTCTACACATAAAACGTGGACTAGTAAAATTTTTATCTAACAATAAGTTTATGCTTGCATTCATAAAGTGTTATAAGTATCAATTAACTCTCTTTTATCTAATAAATAGCAATTCATTAACTGTTGATGAAACATAAAATTTTAAGCATGCAGTTTGTTTATAGCTATTCTAATTTAATTTTTTTGTGAAGTTCATTTCACTTCTTTTTATTATTTATGTAATATTTAAAGGGTATTGATAGAAAAAAAGGATCGAGGTTCGGATGGTACCAGCCCGTTAGGTTGGAGATCGTGGGTTAGATTCCCAAAATAAAATAAATTAATTTTTTTTTTCTTATAATTTTATGGAATAATCTCCAAGAGGTGGTGACAAAAATGGGCAAGAGTTTTCTGAAGGATAATATTTTTAGAATAGGTTGCATTTTAGTGATGGAAAGATACTCTCGAGTCTGCACTTCCAGTACCGGGGCGTTTAGCGCGAATAAGCCGGTAAAGTTGCGGGGAGATAGTTTTTCGCAAATATCTAAAAAACTATGCGGTTTTCTGCAAAAATTCATCTATACAAAAATAATCGAAATTAAATTACAAACAAAAATGGTCTAGTACATAATCACGCTAAAGTGAATGACTCGGGAGATATAAAGGGGTAAAATTTGATGGTTGTCATGGTAACAAGATATAAATATTTCTCTATCTCCAAGTCTCCTTTCATAAGAACTAAGTTATGAATTTTAACCCCATTGAGGGGGTTATAGATTATAAATCGTAAATGTGAAATTTAATATATATGATTAATTATAAAATAATAATTGTGAGATTTAATTATTCAATTTTTAACTTTTAATTATCTCTATCTATAATAATATATTTCATCACTTTTTCTATTTTATCAAAAACAAATTCTATCTGTTTGTAATGTATAGACTCAGAATGTACTGGACAGTTTTTTTTTTTTTAATAGATAGAAAATTTTCCGGTGGTGGTTTTAGGCTATCATTATGTCAAATTAGGGGTAGAAGCCCTCGATTTTAAGGGCTTTATTTTTATGAATCTTCCATTGGAAAACATTGTGGTCTCTCTTTCTTATGAAAAATTAAAGCTAATTAATTTTAATAAAGAAATATTTATAATTTAATCTCTCAAATAAAATATAATAAAAATTGTTATATAATTAAATTTTATAGCTAAATATTTTAAAGCGGAGATCCTGGGTTCGTTTCCGGGGCCATGGGGGGCCTTGCCCTTTTAAATAAAAACAACTCCCTTTTTTTTTAAAATAAAATTGGTTATATATTTTTTTTGTTGACTCTTTCGAATAGATAAACAATTTCTTGCGTATGCTAGCCCAGAATTATCTAAAACCTTTAGAGCTCTAATTTAACGAAACCGTTGGAGCTAGATGGTTGGAAATTTTATATACTGGTAGGAAAAAATTCAGAGATTATAGATCGATGATCCTCTTTGCTCTCATTTGATTGGTTGATTGGAAAATGAGATATGATAAAAAATAAATTTTTTTTTTAGTCATATCTAAATATTCTCTAATAAATTCTAAACCCATTGCAAAAAATCCGATGCAAATTGATGCAGCGGTTGCCGAGTTATGGACAAGTGAATTATCAGAGTTTTTTGTTGTTGTTTTTCTCCAATGTAAATTATTTCGGCTTCTTAATTTGTGCAACGGAGAGGCGGGAGGGGGGGGAGGGTTCCCTCCCCTCCGCGCCGATTGTCGCGCTGACCAACGCGCCAGGCGCCTCCCCACCCCTCTTCTCTCTCCCTCTCTCTCTCTCTCTCTTATTGAAAATAATAATTGAACACCTTTTACGTTCATCTTCGGACAGTTTAAACTCTTTTTTTTTTTTTTTTGCCTTTGGGTTAATTTCATAATTTTACTTCTCTTACCCTATAGTCTATATGAAATATATGAGAAAGTATTATGACTAAAAATCAAGGGAAAATAAATATCCTTATCCCGTTGAATGTTTGCTTGTGTATTAGTTATAACAAAAAAAATCTGGTGTGACTGGCGTAGAGCACACAACTTTCTCTCACCCTTCGTTAAGATAAAATAAGTTAAAATAAAAACTTTCAAAGAGGACCCCCCCCTTTTGAATTGAAATTAACATACAAATGGGTTTAATATTGGCTCAATGGGAGGAAGAGCCGGGAAATGAATTTGAAAAATCTGAAATCTTTCCTATGAAATACAAGAGTAATGTGTGCTTCAGATGATTTCAAGGGCAAAATCGAGAATGTACCTTTGAAAGAGCATCTAAAAAATAATTGATTTTTGAATTTTAATCAAAATCGTTGAGAGCGAATTTTGAGAAAATCGAAAAAACTGAAAAAGTACATCAGTAAAGTACAGTGGCGGATTAATGCAATTTTTGTCTGGGGCGGTTTTTTTTTTTTTTAATTTTTTTTTTATTTAAGGTCTTTGTGGGCATCCTATGGCCATTTAGACCTCTTTCCTATTTATTTAAATTGATTGATTGACAAATTCAATTGAAATTAAAGCCCGGAAATCATAATTTCTTTAGATTACTAGTTTTTATAACATTGTGAATTTCTTCTCGGGGGGCGATCGCCCCCTCGCCCCCCCTTTAATCCGCCCCTGGTAAAGTACTAGTACCTTTTGGATGATTTTGATTAAAGCTTTTGCCGTCTTGCCTCGGGGGGGTGTCTAACTGAAATATAAGGAAATTTCACCCTCCTAGCTCAATTCTTTCATGCTTAAAATTGAACACACATAGGCAAGAGAATGTAAAAAAAAAAGTAAAAATAGGGAGGCCGTGAGATATTTATTTGGTTCCCAACGGGGGGCCGCTAATCAAAAGGTTTAACAAGCACTGAACTAAAGGTCTAAAGCAGCGTTTCCCAACCTTTTTGAAGTCCACGGCACCTCTAAGTACCCTTCGGGAATAATATTACACACTAGCGGCACCCTTCCTTTTTTTCTCCTAACAAAACGAAATTTTTTCGGCCTGGGAAAATTTTCCGCTTTGCTTGAAAATTATTTTGGACCTTTTTTTTGGCAAAACTTTATTTTTTTTTTCCGCCTCTTATTTTTATTTTATCTAAATATCTTGCGGCACCCCTTAGGCATCTCGCGGCACCCTTGGGTGCCGGGGCACACCGGTTGGGAACCACTGGTCTAAAGGGATGAATTTTATTATTTAATATATTTATGAGAAATAAGCATCTCTTTGATTGAAGACAAAATATTTAGAAATTTTATTTTTTCTCAAAGGATTGAATTCTTTTATAGATAAATATGCATTCTTTTATTGTTATAGTTAAAAAAGTTTAGAATAAAATTTTATAAAAGCACAAAAGATAAATCAATCAATTTGTCAATTATTTCAAATGATGGGAGAGCATCAATTTGTTTTTCTAATTCGATCTGCGCCGAGAGTGCAGCCAGGGAGCCTCGCTTCACTTCCGTCTAGGCTTTTTTTTCTCGCGCACATTCGCTTTTCAAAAAGTTGATATATCTCTCTTATTTGTCGTTGGATTTGTGGAAAAATGTAAAACTGGTCTTTTCAATCAATTATAAAGCTATAGACATTTTTTTATTTAACTACGACCACATAAAATGGGGGGTTTATTTATTGCCTTTGACATCTTTCAAATTTTAACTGGCTCTTTCATTTTCTAATTATCCTAATTTATTGCTTTTAATGCAATAAACAAATTTAGGTCTTACTATTGTTACGCTAAAACCCTGGTCTACTAGTAAGACCAAGTGGGTCCGCTTGGATGAACTCAGTGGAAATAAAAAATTTTTTAATTAATACAAATTTGGAAAGAGATATGAGTGATCTGCTTCGCTTTTATTGTAGTTTATATATATTTAGTTACCCGAGGTAAGGAAAAATAGATTAGAAGGGACACTTTACCCCGAAAAATAAGTATGGCTAAATAAATCAAAATAAAACAGAGCT
>JAKCPI010020535.1:0-122185 GCA_023213315.1 Euborellia annulipes
GTGAGATATTTATTTGTTCCCAACAGGGCCGCGACTCAAAAAGTTTAACAAGCACTGAACTAAAGGACTAAAGGGATGGATTTTATTATTTAATATATTTATGAGAAATAAGCATCTCTTTGATTGGAGACAAAATATTTTGAAATTTTATTTTTACTTTCTCTTACCTATGTATATATGTAATATATATAGAGAGAGAAAGTATTGGATTCATGTCAAAAATTCGATGTCGAGATTTTGATGGATCTTCACGTTTTGAGGTCCCCTGAATCCAAAAAAGTGGTTTTCCCGACATGGTCTGTCTGTGGGTGTGTGGGTGTGTGTGTGTGGGTGTGTGTGTGGGTGGGTGTGTGTTCAATTTTAAACATGAAGGAATTGAGCTATGAGGCTGAAATTTTATATTTAAGTTAAACACCCCGCGGGACCGGAAAAATAAGCTTTTAATCAAAATCGGCCAAGGAGTACTAGTACTTTACTGATGTACTTTTTCAGTTTTTTTCGATTTTCTCAAAATTCACTCTAACGATTTTGATTAAAATTCAAAAATCAATTATTTTTTAGCTGCTCTTTAAAATGTATATTCTCATTTCGCCCTCAAAATTGTTTGAAGCACACTTTACTCTTGTGCTTCATAGGAAAGATAGGAGAAATGGTTGCCATGGTAACAAAATATAAATATTTTCCCATACTTATAAATTTTACATCCGAATTCAAAATCTGGTGTGACAAGCACAGTACACAACTTTCGATTACCGAAGGTAAGAGAAATTTGTGTGCTGTGCGACAGTCACACCAGATTTTTTCTCAAAGGATTGAATTTTTTATAGATAAATATGCAGTCTTTTATTCTTAGTTAAAAAAAAGTTTCGAAAAAAATTTTATAAAAGCATAAAAAGATGAAATCAATCAATTTGGCAATTATTTCAAATGATGGGAGAGCATGAATTTGATTTTTCTAATTCGATCGGCGCCCAGAGTGCAGCCAGGGAGCCTCGCTTCACTCTTGTCTAGGCTTCTCTTCTCGCGCAGATTCGCTTTTCAAAAAGTCGCTATCTCTATCTTATTTTTCGTTGGATTTGTGAAAAAATGCAAACCTGGTCTTTTCAATCAATTATAAAGCTATAGACATTTTTTTATTTAACTACAACCACATAAAATGGGGGTTTATTAATTGCCTTTTACATCTTCAAATTTTAACTGCCTCTTTCGTTTTCTAATTATCCTAATTTATTGTTTTTTAATTAAATCAACACATTTAGGCCTTGATATTGATTGAATAACTTGGTATATAAAATAATCAAGCAAAAACAATGCAATTTTAGTCTCAAAACGTTCTGAAAATGATTAAAAATCGATTTTCCAAATTTATTTTGACATATTAATTTTTACTTTCTCTTAAAATTCAAAAATCATTTATTTTTTTGATGCTGTTCTCATTTTGCTTTCAAAATTGTTTGAAGACCCCCATGGGCGACTAGAGAATTTGGCTGGGGGGGGGGGCATGGGACCAGCTATCTTCCGGTGGGCCTGGAAAGCTCCATATTTTCTCAATTTTTTTCGGGGCAAGGAACTTTCTGGGGGAGGGGGGGCCACGAGCCTTCTGGGGAGCCAGGCCCCCCGGCACCCCTAGTTACGCCCATGCCCCTTCCGAGCATGGGCGAAACTAGAGAATTTGGCTGGGGGGGGCCATGGGACCAGCTATCCTCTGGAGGGCCTGGAAAGTCCCATATTTTCTCACTTTTTCTTGGGCCAGGGTGCTTTATGGGGGGGGGGGGGGAGCGGCCACGAGCCTTCTGGGGGGGCGGGCTCCCCCCGGCACCCCCTAGTTACGCCCATGCTTCCGAGAGAAATAGGTGTTTGACTTTAAATCTCATTATAATTAGAAAAAAAAAAAATGATAAAATGATAATTGAATTTTATTTTAATCAATAAATTATATTTTTTATTTGATAGCGCTCAAAAAATTACTCGTTTTAATATATATATTAAATAAATATATATATATATATATTTATTATATTCATTTTATCCATTTGAATTAGTAACAAAAAGCAACTGCTTTCTGATTGGCAGCGCTCTTTCCGATTGGCCGCCCTCAGGGGGTGCACTCCAATGGGAGAATTTGAAATTGTGTGACGTCACGATTGCCACCCCAATGATAGTTTGACACTTTTATCCGCTAGAGAGCAGGGTAGTCAACCGATGAAATGATCATGTGATTTCTATATATATTATATTCAAATATTGTCAAATACGTTAAAATTGTCATTCAAGAGATAAGTATTGGATTTCATTATATACTTAAAAATGTTTTTAATTATATTTATATGTTTATTAACTACATTTCCATTTATATTTTTAGGAAAAAGAAAATGTTTAGCAAAAAATTGCAATAATTATGACAAACTAATGAAATTGATAACCTAAAGATCATTCGATTTGGGCACAGTATTCCGAAAAATAACAGTCACCTGTGAGATCTTTCGCAACAAATGGAAACATCAAATAAGATAAGTAATTTTTCTAGTAAAACTATGACAAATATTAGTGAAAATCAAACAATTGTCAATATTTTTGACAATAGTTTGAGAACACCAAATATTCTTCAAAATTTATTATAGAAATGGAGAAAGATCATCCATTAAATGATACATCAAATTCCTTAGAAGATTTTTCTTTTTCAGAGGATTCAGATGTTATTCGTCGACAAAACTATCAACTGGACAACTCGCCTAATTTACCAGCAACTAACGTTACTAATTTTTATTCTTTTTCAGATCGTCACAAATCTATAACAAATGACAATTTAACTTTATTTATTTATCTATTGTGTATTTTTGTTCATTTTTACATATTATAAATTTTTTTATTTCTTGTTTGTATTCTGTACCCCAAAAGGTATAAAATATATTTATCTGTATTTTTTTAAATAAATAGTTTATCTTTCCAAAATATCTGATGTTTATGTTATAAAAAATACCCATATTCTTTCTATATTTAAAAAAAATTACTTATTAACAGTAAAATAATATTCATATATATTTACACGGAATACCTAATTTTAAATTTAGCGGCTAAAATTTGGTTTGAATTTTGCGCAAATTCCCTGCGTTCTGATTGTGCCACCCTGATGGCGGACAAAAACCAGAAATTAACATTGAGTACGCTCTCTGTTTATATATATACTCTGTGGCCGCCCTCTTGTCAAATACATTTATAAAACTTTTATGATGAAGTTTACTATCTTCTTTCCTAACTCCATAATTTATATTATGAGAACTTATTCATTTCTCAAATTTAATTAATTATTCTAATTATTATGCCTCTATCAATGCAGGCTGTGATTTATCAGGTTGAATTTTTAATCCTTTTTAGTTAATTTTAATAATAATTTGTTTCTTCTATTTCTTTGTAATATTTTCTCCAACTTCTTTTAATAGAATTTAGAATGTTTTAGGTTATCCGCTAACTTCATTTATTTTCATTTAAACGAATATATACATAATATATAAACATTTAAGATTTTTTTCACTTTTTATTTTGTTTAATATAAAGGATTATATAAAATGACTTTAGGGACGAAAGATGTAAAATATTGTTTTTTATGAATTGACATTTGTTTAATATTTAATTAATTTCATTATTTTTTTGTTTCAGAGCTCAGTAGAACCTATGCAAGTAGATGCCCCGACAGAAGATAATGATAATAATGAAGAAGAACCTTATATCGTTGAAAATCCAAGTTTGGTAAGATATTTTTTCAAAATATATTTTAGAATAAAAAAAGAAAATTCTTCATTTCCAAGATTTCTTTTGTAAAGTAAAAATTTTTATATTTTATAAAAGTAGTGTAAATTAATATTTTTTAATAAAATTCACACTTTTCCCTAAAAATGTATAAAAATTGGGTTATATCCATCCATTGCTTCCTCTGCGGTGGTACAGATTTGTAATATATAGACCTATATATATATATTTATTTATTTAAACTTGAAAAATTTTACAAAACTGGATAAATAACCACGCTAGGTTCTCTGTAGTTTGTATGAAATTTAATCACTTAAAATAAAAATAATATGTTCGAACTATATTTTAGCATTTATTAATTTTTCCAAATCATTATATACCTTTAACAAAATTCATGGAAATCTAATTTTTTTAAATACATCAAGTACTCTCTATGATCATGTTTCAAGTTCTTAATTAAGAAAAAACATAAATATTCTCTTTGTCAAAAAAATATCTTATATATATATATATATATATATATTGAAAATAGAAAATCTTTTTCCAGGACTTGGAGGCTTATGGAAATAGCTATACTGGACTTGCGAAACTATATAGATTAATGTATATTGCTGATCATTGTCCCACTTTAAGAACAGAAGCGCTCAAGATGGCAATAAATTATGTTATGTCAACTTACAATGTGTCTCTCTATCAACAACTTCATAAAAAGTTATTAGAATCTTCCAGGTAAATTAAAAAGACATTTATTAGTATATTTCTCTTCAGTAATTTGTGTCACGAACACCAGAGACCCTCTTACTATTTCTTTCCTCAGAAGAATTTATTAATTTTTTAAATTAATAATTACCAAATTTGAACGACGCTTAGAAGATCAGAATTCAAATAAAATAATTTTAATAGTAATAGTACGTTTTATTTTGGAAAAAAAAGAAAAGAAATTGGATGGTTGAGTGGTTATTAACAAGAGCAGGTGGATGTAGGCAGCCAGCATTTAAATAATTGATGATCCTGAAGATGAGAGTGATGCTTTCCCGAAAGGTCGACGATATTTAAATAAAGTTTTTTATTCTTTGCTGGTTGCCTTCATCCACCTGTCAAACTTTGAAATTATGAAAAATTTCGGCCGAAACCTTCTTCTTAATATAAATACACAATATTTCTATTTTTTTTTTTAACAAACAAAATGGTGAGATGTTGCTTAACGAAGAGCCAACTACTTATTTGACTATATATGACTATATTTGACTATATTTAACTATGTATGAAGAAACCGGCCTCATGTCTTAAAACAAAAATGGAAAAATTTCCCAGTATTCTTCTAAATGACTGTCTGTCATTTAAAATTAAATTTCAAAAGTAAACTTTAGAAGATAATTATTTTGACAATTTTTTTATTTTCCTAATAAAACTCTTTAATTTTTTTTTTGTTCAGCCCCTCCATAATTGCACCGGGTGCCATTACACCCGGAACAGTACCTGCTTCCGGACAAGTCAGTTTACCTGATGTTGCTGGCGGCGGGGCCCAATCAACCTCTCAGGATCTACCAACGATTGATTTGTCTTGGGTAGAAGGTAAAAGCAAGAAGGCTGCTTTAAAGGTATTCAAAAAATTAATACTTGATTGTTATAAAGTGATTTCCGGTATCCTCAAATTTTTCTGAATTGCTCTTGAGAGGAATGAGTTAGTTATATGTTCATTGTTCTGTTTGAAGATGTTTGAGTTGAGTTTTAGCTCTCTAAATGCCACTCTCCACGTCATCTTGATGACAGATTTGATCAAGTGACTGTCATTCGAAGCCAATTCTAACATTTAGACTACCATATTCATTCAAACCTATATCTCAAAGGCTAATACAAACCTCGGTGGAGATATCCTCCAAAATGTTCATTTGGAGAGTAGGCAGATACAAACCAAACACCAACTTCCAACCCTTCCTCAATGATTACCACAACTCTACGTGCCATATATTTTATATTAGTATATATTTTTTTAAAAATGCTCACTCTCAAAGGCAAATATTTCATGAAAATTTTTAAAAATATATATATTTTCTAGAAGCTTGATTTAATGTGTGATGCCGAGAGAATTATAGACCGAAACCATGCTGAATTTTTGGCAAGGGTGTAGGAAGGAAAAAATAAAAAACAAAGTTTATTTTTCCAAATGAGTTTAATTCCTAATATTTCGAAGCCACAAAGACTCTTCTTTAGAGGAAGCTGAAAACAATCATAATGTTAACAAAGGAATTTTTTGTAATAGTTTAACATAAAGTGCATTGTTGAACCTCATTTTACACTCCCCTAACATTACAATAACAGCCAAGGTTTTTAGCATCCAAGAAAGCCATTTGTCCTCGGTAACACTAGTGAGCATTCTAATTTGGTAATTCTAATACAATTTTATTTATTCTTTATATTTTTCAATTTAAATGTATTAATTATATTATATTAAGAAATAAATTGACTAAAGGTTGAATGATCTAAAAAAAGCCTGGATTTAAATAGATTTAAACTATTTTTTTTTATATTAATACATTTATTTACCGACGACAAATGGCTTTCTTGGATGCAAAAAACCTTGGCTGTTATTGTGATGTTAGCGGAGTGTGAAATGAGTTACAACAATGCATGTTAAACTATTACAAAAAATACTTTTTGAAGAAGAGCCTTTGTGCCTTCAAAATATTTGAAATTAAACTCATTTAGAAAAATAAAAAACTTTGTTTTTATTTTTACCATCCTACACCCTTACCGAAAAATCAGAGCGGTTGAGGAGTTTCGATCTATATATACTTTCCTTTGTTACACGACATTTATAGTAGGATTCCAAAGAGCCTGGGTATTTATCTCTTCTGCTCTCTCTGCCGGAATATTTCGTTTGTTAAAATCTAGTATTTTATCAAACGTATATATATTATATATACAGGAAATCAGAAGACGAAGCGGAATTAAATAAATAAAAATCTTTTATTTTTTTTGCTGTCGTCATTGTTAAAGAGCGCAACGTGTGAGCCAAACGTCGACAGGGAAAAAATTAAAAGTTATTTATTATTTTAATTTCTCTTGTCTGAATCCTCGTCTTCTGACTTCCTGAATCTATATCTCATTCAGGGATATGGGGACCAAATCTCCTCTCCCTACACCCTATTGAAATACCGTATTAGAAATTATAAAAAACATTTTAAATTCTTAAAAATTTAATCACTTGGGAGGGGGAAATACCTCTCAGATCATCCGAACCCACCTTTGAATATTTTCTGGTTGCTGCCCTGTATATATATATATTTTTAAAATTTTGCATGCCCGTGTACCTTCTCCATCCTCCTTAGCTTCTGCTACCATACTAGGCCTACTGTAGTTTTTAAAAGATTTTTTTTTATTTTATTGTATACTATTTTTTTCTGAATTTTCAGCTTGAAAAACTTGATACCGATCTTAAGAATTATAAATCAAATTCAATTAAAGAAAGCATTCGACGAGGACATGATGATCTTGGTGATCACTATTTAGATATGGGTGATTTGAGTAACGCTCTTAAATGTTATTCACGAGCACGAGACTATTGCACAAGTGGAAAACATGTAGTTAACATGTGTTTGAATGTTATTAAGGTAATTATTAATTAAAAGTTGAATTAACTGAAGCAGGTAAGAGAATTTCAATAAAATATAATTTTGAAAGTTTACTTCTTATCATGAATACAGCATGTATACGTATATATTTAAGTTTATTATCAACATTCATTTTATTTATCGTGATGATGGTCATCTAATTAACCGAAACTAGATGCTAATGCTCACACACACACAGTCGTCATTCAATAAATCGTGAAAATAAAAATTGTTTTTTTTATTAAAATTACATACACGATGCTGTATTCATGAAAAGAAAAGTTTAAATTTAAGTTTTAAAAAAATAGTTATTTAATTTTATTATAAGGACATCGGCCAAAAATAAATACTTTTGCGTATTATCTGTTTTATTTGTAGATATTTCGATTCCAATGACATAGAATCATCCTCAGTACAATCAACAGATGTTTTGCAAATCGTTGACTCCTCCCATCCAATATGACAAAACAGCTGCGCATTCCATGAATGCAATTTTCATACTAAAGTATTTATTTTTGGCCGATGTCCTTATAATAAAATTGATCATCTTTACGGCCATCTACAAACAAATAGTTATTTAGTTGAATAAAATCACTTAAGGCAATGCATTCAAAGCAAAGAAATCTAATTTTTTTTTTTTGAAAAAGTGTATGAAGGGAAGAATAAAAAAATAAATTATGTTAAAAAAATAATGGCTTGTTAAATTTATACTTTTATTTTAAATGTAATTAATGTAAAAGGCTAATTAATAGACAGCTAATGGAAATTTTCTGTAATTTGACCAATTTTCTGAAAAATGTTTCTGATTTATACAGATTTTATTTTAAAATTAAAAAAAAAATGCTTAGCAATTTTTTTCTACTTGAATATTTTTTTTTCAGGTTAGTGTTTACCTTCAAAATTGGTCGCATGTTTTAAGCTATGTAAGCAAAGCTGAAGCAACACCAGATTTTAATGAGGTAAATTAATGAATACATTTTTTTACTTTTTATTCTTATTATAATTTGATAAATTATCACACGAAACTCATAGGAAATAACCGGAGAATAATTCACCAGCTTTGATGGGGTTTAGTCTCCCAATAAATTTTGCAGATATTTCAACCCGCATCACATATTCAGTACAAAAAATCTGATGTGACTGGTCGCACCAGATTTTTTGTGTCGATATATATTTATTCATGTATTTGCATTCAAGATGTAAAATATATAAATATGGGAAAATATTTATATTTTGGTATATTAGCAACCATTTCTCCTATCTTTCCTATGAGGTAACAAGAGTAAAATGTGCTTCAAACAGTGGCAGATCCAGAGGTGTTTCTCGGGGGGGGGGGTAATCTGGAGTGACTGGTCGCACAGCACACATTTTTTTCTTAATTTCGGTAATTTAAAGGCGCATTCTGTACCTGTACTTGTTTGCCAAAATATAAATATAAATCGAATTTTTAAGTGTTAATTTTTAAAATTTTACATGAAAATACATTTTTTTTTTAAAAAAAAAAATTTTTTTTATATAGGGTGGGGGAGTAATTACCCCCTTTACCCCCCCCCCCCCTTGTATCCGCCGTTGGCTTCAAAAGATTTCAAGGGCAAAATGAGAATATACATTTTTAAAGAGCATCTAAAAAATAATTGATTTTTGAATTTTAATCGAAACTGTTGAAGCAAATTTAGAGAAAATCGAAAAAAACTGAAAAAGTCCATCAGTAAAGTACTAGTACTCTTTGGCCGATTTTGTTCAAAAGCTTCGTGTCACGTCCATGGAGGTACCAAACATAAATTTTAACCATCTAGCTCTTTCCATTCTTCGTTTGGGAAATTTACCCAAACATACGGGCCCTCCATCAAATGATATTTTTGAACTACCAGGCGTGATGACGATCGAAATATCTGCAAAATAAAATGATGTGAGAGTGGTCCATTAAGGCTTGTGTATTAATTGCGGATATAAATTTTACACAATCTTTCCGTGAAATATTTATTTTACTTGATTAAAAAATATGCAAATATTTTTTAGGTATGTCCTAAAGATAGTAATCAAACTATCTTGACTCGACTCAAATGTGCAGCAGGTTTGGCAGAACTTGCGATGAAAAAATATAAGTCAGCTGCCAGACATTTTCTCCTGGCAAATTTCGATCATTGTGACTTTCCTGAACTTCTATCCGCAAGTAATGTTGCTATGTATGGAGGTCTATGCGCTTTAGCTACCTTCGATAGGCATGAACTCCAGAAGCATGTCATTTTTAGCAGGTGAGAAAACAAAAAACAAAATATAAATTATAGTTGGAAGACTGGAGAATTTTCTTAGAATAAATTCCAGCTATTTTAGGTCACTTTGATAATACAATTTCAATTGGAAATATTTCATCAGGTATAACCCCGAGACTCTTCATTACAAAAACATGTCCCTCTCAACTGTAAAAATTTTTTAATACTTTTTGACTCCCCCTACGGTGGAGAAAGCTATCGCTCCTCCTCCCACCCCCAGGAGCCCTAAACTTAAACTAGATATTTTGGATTCTTACTCAAAAATATATTAAATATTTGCTTATTTTAATATTTGAGTATGTATATTTATCATTGATGGAATTTTGATCGTTGCATTGTAATCTCAATTTGAGTATGTTTTTTGTTGGTGAGGCCGAACGCCCCATGGCTCCAGGGAATCGAAACCTGGATCTCCAGCCTTCCCGGGGCATCGGTGTACTCTCCATTGCAACAGGCCACCGGACCCTCGCCGGCCTCACCAACAAAAAACATAATGCCAGTCTTGTTAAATATATCTATGACTCAGTTAAAGTCCTAATCGATGTGTTTTGAATAAGGCTGAACGCACACCAATTGAGCAAAAACTTTTTCGGACAAAACGTAAAGAGTAAAATGTTTTGCTCAATGCCAACGCGCACCGATTGAGCAAAACGCTCAATGACAAAACATTTTGCTATATGCCAAAGCACACTGATTGATCAAAAACATTTTCCAACGTTTTCGGACAAAACGTTTTGCTCAATGCCAACTCACACCGATTGAACAAAACGCTCAATGGCAAAACTATAATAGATTCGACACATGAAAAATATTTGTTCAATGATGTCGAATCATGCTCAATTGTGTTTTGCCTCTTCGGTGTGCGTTGACCCATAGAAAAGCATTGAAAAAACAGTTTTAGGCACGATTAGTCAAAAACGTTTTGTTCGAAAACCTTTTTGCTCAATTGGTGTGCGTTCAGCCTATTATCTTATTCAAAATATCCCTTCACATCTTATAATTAATAATTAATATCCGATGAGAAAAAAGGTATTATAATAAATAAATAGTAGAAAAATAAAAGGCCGAGCAGCTAGATTTATTTCTTTAATAGAGAACTCACAGCGACGTTTCGGTCGACTATGCGACCATCTTCATGGCTAGAGTTCAGTCATTAGAAAAACCTCTCAAGTTGTTTGACAGACATTTCATAAATTTCATTACGATCTATCAGATACAATGCATTCAGCGCCAAAAGTCAATATATGATATCATATATGTCAAACAACTTGAGAGGTTTTTCTAATGACTGAACTCTAGCCATGAAGATGGTCGCATAGTCGACCGAAACGTCGCTGTGAGTTCTCTATTAAAGAAATAAATCTTGCTGCTCGGCCTTTTATTTTTCTACTACATATTGATTCAGCTATTCACCTCGCTAACATAATAAATAAATAATCATTTTTTATTTTTTTCAGCTCTTTTAAATTATTTTTAGAACTTGAGCCGCAATTGCGAGATATTATTTTTAAATTTTACGAATCAAAGTATGCTTCATGTTTGACTTTACTTGACGAAATTAAGGTAATCCATCATTTTACAAATTATTAATATTTATTAATATCATTTTAATTATTATAATATATTTTTCATTAAAGGACAATTTATTGCTTGATATGTATATTGCGCCTCATGTTACTACTCTTTACACGCAAATCCGGAATCGAGGTTTAATTCAATATTTTAGTCCATATCTAAGCGCTGATATGCGTAAGATGGCTAATGCTTTTAATACTACGGTTCCTGCTCTAGAAGATGAACTAATGCAATTGATTCTTGATGGCCAAATTCAAGCAAGAATAGATTCTCATAATAAGGTAAACATCAAGAATATATGATTTTTTAATATGTTCCATATAACAGAAGAAAACTGATTTAAACCATTTGGTATTCATTTAATATAATTGTTTTGTGTTTTATTTGTTAAATACAGATTCTTTACGCAAAAGAAGTAGACCAGAGGAGCACCACATTTGAAAAGTCATTAGCTGTTGGAAAGGAATATCAGAGGAGAACTCGAATGCTCATCTTGAGAGCTGCTATGCTCAAACATCAAATACATGTTAAAGTATGTTCAAATAAAACATTTTCAATTAATTTTATTTATTAAATTCTAGCATTTTTTTGTACGATTAATATTTTAAAATTATTAATATTAACAACATAAGTGGGTATCATTTATACAGTAAGATATGAATAGTGAATAAATCTACAGTCTGCAGAAAAATATCTTTTATTTATTCTTTTGGCGATCGATTTGGTCCAAAGGACATCCTCAGACCAGCGTTATTCAAATATAAAATAGTATCTAAATGATTTTTAACTTTGCCCATCAACCGTAGGTTGGACAGGTAAAGTTAATGTAATCGTAAAAAAATCGAAATTTTTCTGAAGCTGCCAAAATGCGTTTTGAGGTCCCCTGAATCCATTTAAGTACTTTTTGGAATGATGTCTGTGTGTGTGTGGTAATTTTTTTCGACAACGAAAACTCAAAAACTATTTGTTCAATTGTTTTGAAATGTGTTTTTTTCTTGAATAGTGGTTGGGCAAAATTGTGCGCTCGGCTTAGTCCGACCCTTTATTTTAATGATTTTTAATAACGCAGAAACAATTTTGTCTCATTCTAGTTAAATATTTTTTCATTTTATTAAAAATCATTTATATACTATTTTATAGGCCTATTTGAATAACGCTGGTCTGAGGACCTTTAGACGAAATCGATCGCCTAAAGAATAAATTAAAGATATTTTTCTGCACTCTGTTGTTTTATTCACTATTCATCACTTAACACATCAGAAAAATGGAGTATTACATCAAGCTTATTAATGTTTTTCTTAGATTTTAATAAATTTTCTTTCAACTTTTTTAGAGTCCCCAACGTGACAGTGGTCAAGGAGGTGAAATGTCAGTTGCTCCTGGAAATAGTGCACTTGCTCCACGTAATTAACTCTTTCCTTGAGAGAACCTTATTTTTTAATTAACACCATATTTAAAACCGTGTAATGGCGGATATTTACACAACAAATATGATAAACTCAATTCAAGCATCTCATCGACTCAACCCATGTGGATATATATATATATATGTATATATATATATATATATATTTAAAAAAACAATGATGTGAGAGAAGACTGATTTTTCAAATGAAACATAAATTTAATATTTAGTCACTTTATGTCATTCAAGAAAAAAAATAGATATAACAATAATTTTTAACTCTGAGCTTCGGTTGCCTTTATCTGTGATTACATAGATACCAAATTGGTTTTGATTAAATTAAGATGCTGCTACCATTTATGTGTCAAGTTTTAATCTAATTTCTCTCGATAATATGAATAAAAAATATACTGTATATCCATATATCGTTCTTAAAAATAATATTTTTATGATTCAAGATTGCATTAAAAAGTGTTTTTACCTCATTATTATTATCAAGATATTATTTTCATTTTATTTATTTTAAAAAACTCTATACTTTTTATTAATTCATTTAATAAAATCTTTAATTCATTTTATTTTCATTTTATTTTTATGATAGATTTTTGAAATTTTAAATTTTTATAAATTATTAGTTCAACTAATAAAATTTAAAATTTTTTTTTTTTAAACTTTTACTTCTGAGTAGAATTGTTTTTAACTTGAAAAATTTTAGATGCGACATACGGTGGTTGTATATTTTTTCATTTGATAGATAGAGTAAGGGAGTGAGCAGCCAAAAAAAGTTGTTAAACTTATGTTTTTAAAAGTGTAAATTAAAACCAAAGGAAACGTTTCTACTTTGTATAGTCATCATTAGTGTATTTAGAACTGTAAAAAGACTATATTATTAAAGAGATAATAATGTTAATAAGAATTATATAATTATATATTCAGGGTTATTTAGAGGTACTTATTTAAAAAAAATCTGGTGTGACTGGCGCACAGAACACAACTTTCTCTTACATTCGGTAATCGAAAATTGTGTACTGTGCTTGTCACACCAGATTTTTTGTGTCGACATGTATTTAGTTTCCGACAGTACGGTACTTGAATAGCACGCTAACCTCTACGCTAACTTGCCCCGAGGGCAAAAGTAATAGTTCTAAATGAATCACCTTGTTTATTTATAGCGGTCAGCGAACCCCACGCAACCATTAAAATTTTATAAAACGAAAGTGAAAAATGTAGAATATATCCATCGTGTGTCACTCATGCTACGCCATTGTTCCTTTGGCTGTTCACTCCTTTTCTTTATCTATCAATTTAATCATTTAAAGAAAAAAAAAAAAATTCACCTGTGTTTTATATATATTTATATAAATCAGTAATTTATAAAAATTATTTGTTTGTATAAAAGTAAATATTTTAGTAATTATATTTGTGCGAGTTTACGATGTGTAAAAAGCTTATCCTTGTTCTTTAAGAAAGGCATCCAAAAGATATTCTCTCTAATGAGCCTCAATCATTAGAATGGTACTGTGGTGTTTAATGTTTATCTCCACTTTATTACACTGGCAGTCAAAGGTTATTTCCAATAATCAAGAACTCTTCCAGCAAGAGATTTATGGACCTTTTACAGCCTAAGACCATTTCTCCTGAACTTGGCATGATGTTTTGTAACTCACATGTTTCATGTTGCCTTTATGACATGTAATGGACTGGATTCAGAAATATTTATCCAAAGTGGGTCCTTTTGATTTTTAAAAAAGTTAGGAAACCCGTGTGTTTGAAACAATTGAATTTTTTTTTTTGTAAATTTCGCAGGAGAATTAGTGCATTTGAAATAAAGGTGAATAAAACGAGCAGATTATTAAATCTACTTTCATACCCTTTTTATTGGAAATATTTCGACAAGCTTTACTCTTGTCATTTAATGTATGTAATGATCTGCATTCAGTAGGCAACAAGATATGAGATCATATAATTTCATTTAATCTGAAATAGTCTCTCTATTCATGGCTTATCCTTGCAACAGAAAAGGAAAGGAATACATTCCATACAATGCGGCGCAATATTGAAACATCCCCATGTGACTATTTCATTGTTTTTAATATGAAAAATTTTTAATGGAAACTTTTGTGATTCAAACGTATGAGAATTCCAATAGAGATTTTCATCTTTTATAATAACAAATAAATGGGAAAACGCATGAAGGAGGGGGGGGGTATTTAATATTGACCCCACTATACTACAGAATAATATAATAAAGTTCAAGATTATTTTTTTTGAAATAGGCTGTAAATAAAAATAAAATAAAAACATTTATCTTATTTAAAATAAATAATTTTTTTCTCATTTAATCTCAGGGAACATTGCAAAGTTTATTTGTTTTAAAAAAGCATATATATATATATATATATATATATATAGAGCATAGAACACTCAACACTGCAATCCGAGTTTTACCAAAGGAATTACTAGTTACAAACAAAAAACCCTGATATGAATTTTTATCACTGGGCGGGCGAGAAGAGGCTTAATTACATTGACGATTTCATTAAAAATGATCATTCGCGTTAATGTTTTATAATTAATGTAATAATATAAAATACGACTTCAGTTGCACTAATTATTTTTGTAATGTTGGCATTAACGAGTTTTTTTCTCCCTGTCTTCCACATACCGAGATCGACTTAATCCGACATTTTGCATAAAAATTGCTTTCAAAATTAAATATTTATTTCCCAAAAATACATAAAATGACATCTAAAGCGCCAATTTTGGGAAATATTGCTGTAAGTTTATTTTTTCATTTATTTATTTTAAGGAATATTATATTGTACTTAATCTTTTTCTTAATCTCACTTGTTTAATTGAAATCACATCCCCAAATAAAATTAAAATTATTTTTTTTTATTTTGAATATTAATTAACAATTCTCTTATTATATTATAGATAATTAAAAAGTATTTTGAAACTTTTAAACTGTATAATAATTATGTAATCAACTTTTAATATAGACCCTAACCTAAAAATGTATTTCCTTATTAAAAAATAGTTTTATTAAAATAATTAATTCCCTTTATGATTTGATATTGCAAATATTCATTAACTTTTCATTTATACCAGGGATTAAATATAGTGATTGGGCGAAATTATAGGATTTAGCCAGAACAGAAGAACGAAATAAGGGCTCTTTCCAATTGACATATCTCTTAAGCTTCACAAGCGCCTAATAACAATTTTAATAATAAAATAAAAAAATTTTTTTAAGAAGATGAATGAATACACTATATATTTGTGTTGATTATATCACTGTTATACTATGGCGCAGTCAGGGAGAGGTTTGCCGTTTATTTTAAATATTGTTAATCAAAAAAAACCCTGATTAATGTCAAACAGAACTCTCTTCCACGAGAGGCAAATCCTGGTTGAGAAACTGCACATCTTATCCATTTATATTTATTAGTTAAATTTTTTTTTTAGAAACGTACATTGGCTGCTCAAAGCCAACCGCAAGCAACCATCAAACAAACTTGTATTAATACGAAAACATTGCCAAGCAAATTGGTATTGGCTTCTTATGATAATGAGGCTCCGATTGCTAGAGTTGCTGTTGTAGTCAGGTAAATGATTCTCTATAATAGTGCTTCTTAAACTTTTTGAAGTCGCGACCCCCGGTTCCATATCCAAGTCAGTATCTCACGGCCCCCCTAATTTTTTTTTTTTTAATTCAGACAAGAAGATACAAAACCAAATTTTAAATACTCACAATTATATTTTTTAAATTTTATAATTATAATCCAAGTATTTAAATTTATTTAACAATAATAATTTATTTGTTACATTTGAGAGTCTTCCAGGGCCGGAACTAGGAGATTTTATAGGGGGGCAAAATTTTATTTGCCGCCCCCTCCTTAAAATTTTCCTTGATCTCAAAAATTTTTCAGCCAAATTTTTTTTTTTTTTTGGCACGTGCACCCTCTGCCCCCCCCCCCCCCCCCCAGATCCGGCCCTGGAGTCTTCGCGGCCCCCTGCGGGTAATCATTGGCCCCGTAGGGGGCCGCGTCCCACTTCTTTAAGAAGCACTGCTCTATAATACAGATATCAATTTATTAATTGAGATATTATCACAGAATTCACAGTTTTGGAATAAAAAATTACAGAATTTCTTATGAAAGATGTTTTTATTATTTTCTTTTGTTCTACTTTAGTTTTCACAAACTATTTTCCTCTTTCACTTAGGGGGGGGGGGGGGGGGGGGGGGGGGGGGGGGGGGGGGGGGGGGGGGGGGGGGGGGGGGGGGGGGGGGGGGGGGTCTTAATATGAATTATATACTATTATTATTATAAAAGATGAGATTACGTACATAAGTACATTCATTTTGATAAAATTGATTATTCCGGTGTCTGTCCGCTTGAGTTTCTCAAAAATAATAACTCGTTGAATTAGAAGGAAGATGAGTGATTCGTCGAATACGATTCCAATAGAGTACAGTACAAATTTTATTTTGCTCAGGGGCCCACATCTTGTAGGTACGTGGATGGCGACCACGAGCTGCCCGAACTGGGACAGGCGGTCTTTCAGTTCTTTAAATGTCTGTCTCGTCCTTCTTCTTTTGAACAGGCGTCAGACCGTGCGACGGGCCGGCCTGTCCTATTCCGATCGTAAAAACATATGATAGGGTTGGAGGGAAAGAGTGATGTCCGCCGACCCCACATCGCGGAACAAGGCGAGAAGAGAAAAAGAAGACAGTAGAAATTTTATTATTCGGACGTCACAAATTTTTGTTTTACCTAGGTTGAACAATTAAAATTTTTTTGTCAAACTTTACTTTTATTTTCCCAAAATCTCTATTTAGGGTGACCATAAGTACCGTTTTTAACGGGACAGTACTGTTTTTTTTTTCTTCATATTTCTCGATCGTACCGTCGTTTTAATAAAAATGTCAATTTTGACCCGTTTTTAACAAATTATAGTTTTTGTATTGATAGAAAACTGAACCGCGTTTTATTTATTTCTCGTAAGACTTTATGCTAAGGAATACGCAAAATTAATTCCCCTACCTTTAAATTCACTATATTTTTTAATCGATTCTGTCACTACAGTATAATTGTTTGTAGAATTAGTACGAGTATGTTTATATAATAAAACTTTTTTATCATCTTACTTAATGTCCCGTTTTTCCCACAAGTCAATATGGTCAGTTTACTAATATATATATATATATATGAATATTGAATTTTTTTAGAGCCGGATCACGATTCGAGACAACTGATAATTTGGGAGCCGCACATACAATTCGCAGTTCAGCCGGTTTGTCCACTGAAAAACTCAACCATATCGATATTGCACGAACTCTACAACAATCTGGTTCAGGATTGACTTGTACATCTGATAGAGAAACAATCACTTATACTTTGGAAACCAACAGAGACAACTGGTAAATTATAAACGAATAATTTATTAAGAAATAATTTTTATATTTTATAAATCTACTCTTTAGGAAAGAAGGTGTTGCTGTTTTGAAAAACATTGTTGGTGGCCAAATATTTAAGCCATGGGAATTGCAAGATAACACTAAACGCATTAAAGTGGATTTAAAAACACGACCTTGGATGACTCGGTCTGTTGATTTACTTCATAAGGCTGCTTTTAGAAAAGGTCTTGGAAATAGCATGTATTGTCCGAAATTTAATGCAGGAAAACTTGATTCAGAGACAGTAAGTAATTTATGAGTATTTCAAAATTCTCACTCTAACAGGCCTATTCTCTAAGCAAAAACGTTAACTTTTAACATCTGAAATCAGCGTTAATTCATTTTAACATCTCCTTGCCTCAAGTTGCTATTCTCTATGCAAGAACTTTAACGTCAAAACGATAACATTTAGTCAATAGTGTTAAAAATTAATGTCATGTCCAGAGGGTGACTTTAATATTTTAACGCCGTATTTAATGCATCAAAAGGGCGTCTTTAACCTAAAAAGTAAGGTTATGATTTTGACAGCATTTAGATAAACGCACCATGTTAACGTTGCTGTTAAAACTTGGTTTAGAGAATAACATTTTTTAACGCTGGTTTATCAGAGACGTCTACTAGATTGAAAATAACAAATCAAGTTAGTAATGCGCATGCGCGAGAGATTATCGAGGGGTGTAAAAACACGAACAAGCAGAAAACATTGCTATCTTCATATCGATTGTTAACACCTGGTGCTAAAAAGTAAAATGTTAACGTCGCTGTTAAAATTTGGTCATATATTTGGTTTAGAGAATAGCATTTTTTTAACCCTGGTGTTATTACTCTACTTTTAAACACCCAATTTATTATGTTAAATTTTAACGCCCGTTTTTAGAAAATAGACCTGTATATCATTTTACTTTTAAATTATATGAACTATTATTATATGAATTATTTTTATCTTTTTGATATTGTTCTAATTTATCATTATTCTTTAAATCTGAATAGAAGAAAATGAAAATTTAAAATATTCTTAAATAAAGAAGACCCTTTAGCAATAATATTTTTTTTAATATAGGATTTTAAGAAAAAGAAAAAAAACATTTGAAAGGGAAATAAAAAGAAAAAAATTATTATAATTAAATATATTCTATAATACTTATCTCTTTTTTTAAAGTTGCGAGGTTATTTCCTCCAAACTTTTACTACCAATCGCACCGCAATAGCTGGAGTTGGAATCGATATTGGGGAATTAGAGTTTCTCGCCTCCGAACTATGCTTACCATCCGGAGATGGTCCAAAGCCATGTGGAAACTTTTATGGCAACGTAGATCAACGTCTTGAGAAAAATTTAGGACTTGCATACTTCTCTGTCGCTGCTCCAGGAGTTGGGTAAATATTTTTGTCCAAATATTGTAAATAACTTTAAGCTTTTATTATAAAAAATTTCTCGAAATTAATAATAATAATAATAATACGAGTAAATAATACTTAGTTCACTGGTCTTTTTTCTAGGATTTCTAACCGCAAAGAACTTCTAGCTCTGGGTGTTTTGCGTCATATTCTTTCTGGTAATCCTCATGTCAAATGGGGAAACCCCTCTGGTACGCTTGGTGAAGCCGTTCGATGTCTTGGATTAAATGATCCGGTTGCCGTTAACGCTCTTAATATTGCATATTCTGATTTGGGCCTCTTTGGTTTCTCGGCAATCACTATACCACGGAATGCTGGTCAAGTGTTAGGTGCCTGTGTGAATGAATTGAAAAATCCTAAAGTAACCGACGAGAATATTCAGAGTGGCAAAAAAAGTCTAACATCTGAGGTTCTACTGGCCATTGAGTCCAACGAGTCGATGCTAAACGAACTCGGCCAGCAAGCAGCGTTGACTGGAGATGTTGTCAGTCCAGATGCTCTCGTCAAAGAAATTGCCGCTATTAGCAGCAATGACGTTAAACAGGTATTAACCATCATTCAAGCTTTTGTTACTATCAATTTTCAACAGAGTTGGGCAGTATCCAGATACAAGTATCTAAAATACGTATCTAAGATACAAGTATCTAGTTACACAGAATTATTGTATTGAGTATCTTGTATTTAGATACTTGGTTTTAAAAAAGATATCTAGTATTTAGATACTTAAAAATTGAGTATTTTCACCTTCAAAAAAGATACTTTCATTTTTTTAATATTTGATTTTGGCGTCTATCTATTAGACTCTATTTTGTGTTTTACGTTTCCTTTTTTTCCGTTTCTGAATCAAGTTCTTGAGAGGTATCTATCTCCCTGCTTAAAATTTTAGACATTCTTGGCGAAATGCGCTGAGGTGGAAGTCTACTATAGAAGGAAGACTTTAAGTTTTTGAAATATTTGTATTTAATTCTTTTACCATGTAAATACAATAAATTATAATTGTAGAAAACAAGACTATCATCAATAAATCCTCAATATCATATTATGTCTTTTGGGCCCTATTTTTTAAAATTTTATACTTATAACTAAATATATATATATATATTTATATTTATGTATTTATATTCTCCTCCAACCCTTCTGACTTTCTGCCTATAAAACTGTTTATAAACTTTAGGATATGAGTTTAATTTAATGTCAATGCCAAAGTAATATTTTTGAAAAGATTTTGAGGTAATGTATGTCGAAAACCGAAAAACAAATATTTTCCCAAAATTATCTAAAAAAGTATCATTTGTGAGTCGAGATACCCAAAAATTCATTGTATCTTGTATTTAGATACACAAAATCAAAGTATCTTGTATTTAGATACTTTTTTTTTTGTATCTTGCCCAATTCTGATTCCCAACATTTTGAAACTTCAAACTTTTGATTTTTGATCAACAAAATATAATGATAGATTGACCATTTATCTAAATTTATCTAAATGTTTCATATTTGACGGAGGTGTATAGCTGATAATGTGTAGTTTAAAGATTTTTGGATTTCTCCAATGAGCAAGCAGCTAGAAGTTTTTCAATTTATTTATTATTAATTAATATGCCAGGGCCGACGTTTCTTTCGTATATAGGACCATCCTCAGGACTATAATACAATGATGTTTAATTGTATTCGTTGTATTATAGCCCTGATGATCCTATATGCGACCGAAACGTCGGCCCTGGCATATTAATTAATAATAAATAAATTGAAAAACTACTAGCAGCTTGCTCATTGGAGAAATTCAGAAATTTTTAAATTAATGTTTCATATTATTTCAATATTGCAAGATGTGATGTGGAAGAGAGCAGCTAGGATTGAAGCCTTTAAGGAGTCTGTTTCCAATAGAGGCTTCCTTTCTGGTTGCTGTCCTCCATATCTCATATCATTAATAGTTTACAGCCACATCCCATCAATTGAATATTTCTTAATATTTAGATTCTTCTAACAACTAAATATCTTTAAATTATTATTATTAAAGTTTAATGGAATAATATAAAGTATAAAACAAATATCTTATAGAATCATTTTTAAATACTTCTTTTTTTTTTTAATCTGTTTTAGGCCGCTACTAAAGTTGGATCAAGCAAATTATCGTTGGGTGCTATTGGCAATCTCGGCTGTTTGCCCTATATAGATGAACTTTAATAAATAATCCTTTCACAAATAAAAAGTCAACAAATTAGTAGAGTTTAGATTGGATCCGAGACAACTTATTTAAAAACATGTATATAGTATTTTCATTCAATGTTATAATCATTGAGGCCTCAACTTTATTGAATCAAATATTTATTATTTGAATGTATGATTAATAAAAAAGAAAATGTTAATTAAAAAGTTATTAGTATTTGTAAATTAGATTATACAAAAAAAGATTTCTGCCCGAATTACTCTCTTAATTTCAGGCATTATTATATCAGTCAGGGGTGGCGAATCCCTATGGATCAACGTGCCATTTTTTCTAAAGAAATGTTTAAGGAGGCCATAGACGTGCCATCAAATATTTAAACTTTGTTATTTTAAACTAAAATGCAAACCCTTTTGATCGATGGCATGTCCAAAATATTGTCGCCAGCCCTGATCTAGGTAAAAGAAAATTATTTTTTAATATTATAATTAAGGAGTCAAAAAAATTTCAAGACATATGCAGCCAAAAATATTTCTTTTATTGTTGCCGTTCCAGGCTGACGTTTCGGCCACTTTTTTTTTTTTTTTATAAAAAACACTCATACTTTTTTCTCATTCACACACACATACAGACAGTCTTTTAGGCAACTTAGGCCATTTAAGACTTTAAACGATACTCGTATTTATATAATATATATTTATTTGGGGTCCAGGCATTCTTATTTAAGCCATTTAGTATCCAAGTGGCTTAAAATAAAATCATCGGACTGCCTGGGGTCCGAACCCGCGACGTTTGGTATACGAGGTTAGCACGCTAACCTCTACGCCAAGCCCCGAGGGCGTTTCGGCCACTTGTCAGCCTGGAACTGCAACAATAAAAGAAATAATTTTGGCTGCATATGTCTTGAATTTTTTTTGACTCCTTAATAATACTTCCAGCCACAAAGACATACCTCACATTAATATTATATATAAATTCATTTCCAGATGAGATGGGGAACAGCCTGGTGAACAATATGATGGAGAAGTTTGTCAATAATCATGTCCAAGTTTGATTATTGACAGCCTTCTCAATTCAATTCATTTCGATTATCCGTTCGTAAGGCTCGCTGGTGTAGTGAGTTAGGATGTCGTCTTCTATAAAGAAGATCCCTGTTCAAATTCTGGGCCAGCGGGATTTTTCATTAAATAAAAATATTTATTTAATGTTCACAAATCCTCAAGCAAGCCTTGGATTGGAATATAGGATCTTACCACAATAGCCCCCAGCCAACTCTACTAGAAGAGGGAGTTGCTATGATATCCCGTCCTGTGGAAGGGACGTAAAGAAGGTTCCCTCTCAGTGATGCATTCTTCGAAAGGAGTAGCCTACACGCCGGTGCTGAGGGAGTCCCTCTTCAACTAGGACATCCTCCATAGCATAGAAGAGGCTGGATATAAGGAGCCGGTTTGAACCAAGGTCGTTGGAACCAGAAATAAGGATTAGTTCACTAGCTAGAGACGATAGCAGGAGGAGGAGATAGGAAATGATGTAACTTCACGGGGTGCCGGTAGATGGCTACGACCAGAGGCCGGTTGGGTTTGAGGTGTGTGTCTTCGTGCACGAAAACACCTCGGGTAAATAAACGGGGATCCCGATAGGAATTTCAAAATAAAAAAAAAAATATATCCGCTTGTATTTATGATCATTATTATGTACCTTTTTTCATTTTTTCAGGTATAGTTCAAGCTAGGGTTTTCACTTGTGAGATTTTTCAATTTTGTTGATTATCCTAAATAATTTTTTGGATCATGTGAAACAAAAAAGATATTTTATTTGTTATTTACTTAAGATAAAGTATTTGATCTTCTATTCTGTTTATTGAACTTAACCTCTGACATTCACAGTATTATTAAACTCAAATTATGTTTAAAATTTAATTCTTCATTTTTAAAAAATCCTTACTTGTCTCAAAATACTTTTCTAACGCAATTAATAACATCACAAAATTTAGGTATTTTAGTATTTGAAATCTTATGTAAAACATACATGCCATCTTGTGGCCAGTTTAAAAATCAGGCCCAAAACTAACCTTAACCGCAATTTGTCATTTGAAAGCGTGGAAAATATTGATGATGGTGAAAATCAGGGAATGAAATAAACTTGGCGACTTGTAAATAATTATTCACGGTGAATATTCTTAAAAACAATAATCTAAAAAAAAAATAATATTAAAACCAGAATGGCTAAATTATCTACTTCATATCCACTTTGCCCACTCATCGGTCAAGAGAATTTTTTGGGAATTGCAAATGATTGCGTACACGATTGTGTTATTGTGACTCTAGGGAAAAACATTGTAATTCGATATAAGGTAAGCAAGTAAATATTTAAGGTTTATCTTTAATATTGCCATCTCCATCTTTATCTTTTTTTTTTTTAAGTTAGAGGGACAGAAACAAGTGAGAAGTTGGAGTAATAAAGATAAACTCTCTAGTACTGTTCTTTATGATTATGAATTTGAAAAATATGTTGGAGTTTTTAACCAAAAGCGAATAAGAATCTGGTCAGAAAACGAGGAGTTAGATAAAGTAAAAAAATATAAGGTAAAGTATGCTCTTTTTAATAAACAGATAATACTGATTTATTACTAAGATACCAATTCCTTTTTTAGTTTGCAGAAGAAATATTTACTCTTTTAACTTCACAAGAACTGAAAAAAACTTATGTTGTTTATAAAAAGGGATTTATATTAACATTAAATGAAGCCATTCAAGATAGAAAACAAACTGAATTTACAAATATTTTTAAGGAAAATGAAATTTTGGAAACATGTACATTATGTTCACATAATGATAATTATTATGTGGCATTTTTCTCAAAAATTGGCCAGGTAAACATAATTTTTTAAAAGAAAGCGTTGTAATTTTGTTAACATCAAATATATTAAATAAGTTGAGTGGAATAATTGGACTAGCTGCATATTTTTCTTTTTAAATTTTCTAAAAAACATAAAAAGCTTCCTCCAAAATATTTTTTTTATTCTGGTAATCACTACACTAAGTTTTCCATTCAATTGACATTTCTTATCTTAATGCATCAGAGTCTATTTTCATTATTAACAAATAAACTTTTATTGTTTCAGGATAAAAATTTTACTTTAGTGTCACTTTCTGATAATAAAGTGATAAAAAGTATATCTTGTAAGAATAAATTAAACCCAATTAATAATTGGTGCGTTATGACTATTGAAAATAAACTTATTCTTATGTCAAGTTGTGAGTATTTAATTTATTGTGGCCGTAGACCGTCTGTAGAAAAGATTTCGAGTAGAATAGAACATGGCTTAGGATTTTGCACCTAAAAAAAACTTGCAGGAGCCCTGGAGCCGAAAATTTTTTTTCCCAACGAACCACTTCAAAGCACACCGAACCGAAACGACATCAATGTCAAAACACAAGCCACGCTCCTTTTCACTCGAGGTCTATTCTGTGGATCTACCTTTGTTTATTTTTAAATTCTTTGTTTTTGTGTTTTAGGGTCAGATGGAAATTTGTATTCCCTTAATTTATTTACAAAATTCTATCATTCAGAATTTCCAGGAGATTTCCTTCATAAAATTGAAGGCATCAACTTCCTTAAATCAGTCGCATTATTACCACTTGGCCAGAGTCATCTTGTAATTTATGGATCAGATTCTTGTGAAGAAGGTATAACTTCTTTAAAATTATACTCACAGTGAGAATACAGGCTTAACATTTAGGATTTGAAGTGGGATATACTTACTTTAATCGTTAATATAATACTTTATTTTATTTATTTCATCCAGGAAAATATATAAGCTTAAGTATGAGCAGGATGGCAGCCAGAAAACAAATTAGACAAAAATTTTAAGTTAATCTTTATCCAATTTTTTTTTATTTCAATCTCCGACGATTCGGACGAAAAATCACGTCTTTCCTCAGGACAATTGATAATCAGTACAATAGAGATAGGTGTATTTTTTTAACAATCACTTAGAGAATGTGTAATGCATTATTTGAAACTGTATATATTTGATGGCACTCATCGGCGCCTCTCGCATTCTAATGGAATGCAAAACAGAATGAGAGAGGCGTCGATGGGTGCCATTAAATATATAGTTTCAAATAATGCATTGCACATTCTCTAAGGGATTTTATATTGATAAATAAAATATCTCTATTGCACTTATTATCAATAGTCCTAAGAAAGGACGCGATTTGCAAACGTCTGAGATTGAAATAAAAAAATCTGGTGTGTCTGATCGCACAGCGACCTTCGGTAATTGAAAGTTGTGTTCTGTGCTTGTCACACCAGATTTTTTGTGTCGACATATATTTAGTTCCGACGTATTAAGTCCGACCCATGCGTTTTCTACTTGTGATTATTTCATTGTTTTTATAAAAGAAAAGAAAAATCTTTATTGGAAATTTTCTAAGTTTGAACCATGAAAGTTTCCATTAAAAATTTTTAAAAACATGAAATAATCACACTGTATATACGAATTTCGATTGAACACAGACAGACAGATAGATCATGTTGAGAAAACTACAGATTCATGGGACCTCTAAACGTGTATATCCATCAAAATCTCGACATCGAATTTTCGACATGAATCCAATACTTTCTCTTTCTATATATTAACATACATAGAGGCAAGAGAAAGTAAAAATTGGATAAAGATTAACTTAAAACTTTTGATTCCTGGCTGCCATCATGCTCATACTTATCAATTACACATCCATTACCACAACCATAAGCTTATTATTTATATAATTAAATATTTATTAATTCATATACCCAAAAAAAGTAAGGGTGTGCCGCCGGGAGTTAAACCACGGATCCATCAATTTGTACTCGATGTGCCCTTACTACTAGACCACAGCATGGCATTCGGGTAAGGGCACATCGAGTACAAATTGATGGATCCGTGGTTCAACTCCCGGCGGCACACCCTTACTTTTTCGGGTATATGAATTAATAACTAGTTAATTATATAAATTTCGTTTCGCGGCTTACATACACGATGTATATATAATATCTTAAATATTGTATATATAATTTCTTATTTATTAACTTATTATTTAAAAAATGAAATGGAGTGGATTATTATTTATGTTTTTTGCAGGTGCAACTATGCTTGTTTATAGTCTAAAATTCCATCTAGTTCAAGCCAGACATCATTTCAAATTTTTTGCTTCTCCTCCTTTCTTGGCAAAATCTCATAATAATATCTTTCTAACCGTCGGAGATAATCTTGCTGTAGTGCCTTTTGAACTAAATGAGGCTCTCCTGAGTTCAGTTATTGGCTCTCGAATCTCAGATACAAAAGAATCAGAATTCTCAAGTAAAAAAGTAGACCTGAAGGATTGGCTTCAAGAAGATGATCTCGATCTTAATATGCAAGTGGAAGAGTTTTCAGAAGGACAGCCCGATAATATCAAGAAATTAATGCCTGATTTCTTGAAGAATGGTTTATCGCAAGTGCGGTATGAAAACTATAGATATATATTCTTATAATATCAGGTTGTTCACATATGATTGAAACTGATTTTTTTTTCAAACCCTTAATAAACAGAGGTTGGAAGGCTAAAGCCACAATCTCTGCTCTCCATTTTGCCCAAATAACATCCTTATTTGTGTGTGTTGCTAGAACGATGAATGAAGAGAAGGTGCCATGGAGTTTGGAATAACGTATCAAATGAGCATTCACCTTCCCGTATTTCAAATTGTTATCATGATATTTTCTACACTATATCCAAAGCATTGATGTAACTTTTTTGATAATGATGCCCATTTTTTGTTTGAGGAGACAAATGTTTGCGCCGACAATCATGCGGTTCATTCTCCGTTCTCTTCTCTCACTGAACCATTTACATCACTTAAACCCCACTGGTCCGTCTTCTCCATATTGTTGTTTGAGAATAGGAAAAATTTCTGACTGCTGAAATCACACTCAAATGTGATTACAATAGTTTGTTTCAAGCTCTGCGGTATCTAATGAATTGTTTCTAAATATATATAGCCCTACCATCTTGGCCTCTGGCATCTGTTGGCAAATTTTCGCTTTTTGGCTAAATTTTTAAGACTGATGACGTTACATCGTTATAGCAACACTCACACAAGAATGAGCAGATTGTCTTGGGAGTTGGTTGGAAAAGTGACTTTCATCTCTCAAAGATGCACAACCTCTGTGCATTACGTGTTGTAAAAAAAAGTTGTAAATCAGTCTCGGTCATATGTGACTAATATTTGTTTTTATTATAATTTCCTTAATTTCCTAGTAGTAAGATATTCAAGCCTTACCACTTCAGGTGGGCAAATTAAATCTTTAGTCCGAACTACTGAGGCATTTTAAAGTTTTTTATGCGTTTTTTTTTTAATGATTTAAATTCTTGAGCTTTTTACATAATAGGATGTTTTTTTTTTAATTACGATTAAAAATATTTATTTTATATTTATAGAAAATGCAAAAAACAACTCTATTATAAAAATTCTAATTTTTTAAATCTAAAAATGTAAAAATCCTTAATATCCAACCTATAATAATTAAATTAAATGATGACAAAGTAAAAAATAAATTTCTTATTTATTTAAAAATTAACTGCCAAATAGTTCAGCTTTCTTGCAAAAAATGGCAGGCTAGTCTACAAATCGGCATTATCAGATCACTAATAAGCCTATATATTTACGGATATATAGTGTATATATTGCAATATTTTTATGCTGTTATCATACTATAATATAAAGCGCTAGCGGCTGACTTCCTGATCCTGTGTGTATGTGCCTATTCTCTCTATGATTGGCTAGAGTTACAGGAAGTGGAGAGGGAGGGGAAATTTAAAATTTAAGTCCCCGCCGCCGAAGGCAAGCCTTACCACTTGTAAATGATATATAATAATATTTATAAACTATTCATTATTAAAAGATCAACGAAAATCAAACAAATACATGAAATTAAATATAGCCCTGCCATCTTTTGGCAAATTTTCGTAATAGGCTTTTTGGCTAAATTTTTAAGATTCCTAACGCCATCTTATCGGTAAAAACAAGCCACCAGCTTGCCTGCTGAAGAGCCTTAAGTAAATTTGTTCTTCGACTATTCCAAAATAAAATTTAATTTCCTTATTCTTGAATTAAATTGTTTTAAATTATTTTTATTCAAAGAGAATTCGATTCACTGAGTAACTTAAAAATGTCTTTTTTTCAGAATCTTTGATGAAATGATTGAGAGATTGATCAAATTAAAGGACATACCGGCCATAATCTGGTGTTTGGTTAATTTTAAGGACATTTCTGAAAGTAAAATGGCTTCCCTTCTCACCTTCTCATTGGCTGCTGATGAGTCTCTCTTTGATTCAATAAAAAACGATAAAGAATCTGAATCAACTAGCGATGTAGAGGAAGAAGACATTGATAAAGAAGCAAAGGGATTTATGAGTCCGATGATGCCATACGGCCGACGAGTTCTCATTGACCATATCTTGGCCGTTAATGTAGATATTCAAATAATACCACATCTCAAGAATCTTTCATTAGAACATACTCTTATGCTTCTTGAGCATTTGGGTTCTATTTTGATAAAATTCCAAGAAACTTCGAAAATTCCTCTCCAAACCGCTCTTAGCTGGATGTCTATGATTCTTGATGCTCATTATCAAGAGATCATTCTGAGCCAAGACCCTCGATGCAAAGAATTATTACTCTGGATTGGGGAAATAATCAAAGAAAAAGTATTTATTTATTTTTTTTAATATCTATTTTAATTAGTTTTTAGTTAAATTAAACCTTTTAAATTCCAATAAACTTAAGACGCAAGGAGATGCTAGCTAAAATGAGATTCTATATAAAATAAAATTTTATTTTTATAGTATAGTTAACAATATTTTCCCTGATGAAGGTCGTGATTGGCTACCGAAACGTCGGCGAATAAAAAGTAAATAAAATATTTTTATATTTAATCTACTGGCTGCAAAGTTCGTTCGGATCCTGATTAAATCTGCACAACCATAAAACATTAAGTTTACTTAAAATACAAAGTACCGATGACTGCCAGGGGACGTTCCACACGCTGATTGCTCGGGGTCACCAAATCACCACGCTTGGTATCACTTAAACACAAAGATTTTGGTGACTTTTGCTCCGTTGCCATTTTCCCAACTTTTTCAAGTGAATAAACGTATGTGAAAAATTATATTTTGGCAATTCTATTATAGCCCTTGATCTATGGATCAGAGGTAGATCATTAGCTTTCGGTGCCAAAGTTTGAGGGTTCGCATCCCGTCTCAGGCGAATTTTATTTTTATTTATTTCACTTGAATTGAATATCAATCAATGAAATATTTTGTTTTCAATATTTTCATCTTAAAGAAAATAGGAATATATGCTGCCTTTCAGCATTTAGTTGACTGAAGATGACATTATTACATTAAAGCCGAATCGTCTCAACAATTAGAAAATTTTAATTCATATAGAGACTCCTTTTAGCTGCAAACTATACTGTGTCCTACTTTAACCGATATCTATAGCCACCTTGTGACTCATATATCTTTTAATTTTCAGATAATGTTTGTTCGTGAATTGAATATTCTCCTTCCATATTTAGAAAAATTGATGGAGAAAAAGACATTTAAACAAAATAAAACAATCAATAATAAATGGTATTCAATTGAAAAAATAAAATTATATTAAAAAAAAATGTTTAATAAACTATTATGTATATAACAATTTTATTTTTACCTTGAAAATTAGTTATTTTCTCATTTTATTAATTATAAGAATGGAAAATTTTTTTCCCTCCTGTTCCTGGGATATTTTATTTTGAGTAAGACATCTTGTTCTATTGAAGAATAGAGGTTACTGGCCCAGTATCTGTTAATTTTAAGCAAGGGGAGAGTAAACGGGGTAAATAACCCCCCCCCCCCAGATTTGAAAAAAATATTTTACTTGAAAATTATTTATGACTAAGGAGCTCAATGAGCGCGTCGCTCCCGAAACGTCGATGAAATAATATAAAAGTTTTTATTTATCCTGACTGCCTTTCCTCATTGAGCGCCTTAGTCAATCATCACCACAGCCATTTCTATTCTCCATTAAAATTATTTATTTATTTATTGGCCTTCGGCATTTGTATGCCATTTGGCCACCTTTCTTGGAAATTAAATAATATAAATTTTTAAAAATTAATACTTAAATTTGATTTGTGATTTGTATATATACATGTATTTTTATTTTCTCTTAACTATGCTGTAGGGGCAGAAGGCTCGTGCCCCCCCCCCCCAGAAAGCTCCCTGCCTCAAAAAAAAATTGAGAAAATATGGGACTTTCCAGGCCCCCCGGAGGATAGCTGGTCCCATGCCGCCCCCCCTTAGCGATGGCTGGTCCCATGCCCCCCCCCCCCAGCCAAATTCTCTAGTTACGCCCATGTATATATGTAATATTTCGATCGTGTCAAATATTCGATGTTGAGGATGTTGATGGAAATACTCGTTTTGACGGACCCTGATTCCAAAAATGTAGGTCCTCTAAATGCGTCGCCTGAATCACGTAGTGGCGTATCTCAATTTCTATCATTTTTCAGGAGAGCTGTTTATAGTTCGTGTTGTTATATTAAATGTATAGATAGATACTCAAAACAAAAAAACCTAAATAATACGAAAAAACATGGAAATACAGATTCGTCACTTTGTGATAATGTAAGGAACGCCAGGACCCGACCATACCCATTGTATCTCAATTTTTAATTTTTTTGAGATAAGTCACTACGTGATGCAAGCGACGTATGGTCTGTCGGGGTGTGTGTTGAAATCTATTTCGACATAAAAAACTGGTAAACAAGTAAAAATTGCAAGATTAAATTATTGAAAGTAATTTATGATTACCATTGTGTGTGCTGTTCGACCATCACACCAGGCAAAAAAATTACTCCCCCCGGGGGGCAAGGGCGGATCCAATGGTGTTTCTCGGGGGGGGGGGGGGGGTAATCTGGTGTGACTGGTCGCACAGCACATAATTTTTCTTAATTTCGGTAATTTAAAGTCGCATTCTGTACTTTTTTACCAGAATAAAAATACAAATCAAATTTTTAAGTATTAATTTTTAAAATTTTACATTAAAAATAATTTTTTTTTTAAATCTCGGGGAGGAGGGGGGTTATTACCCCCTTTACCCCCCTTCCCTCCTTGTATCCGCTCTTGCCGGGGGGCCCCTCCCCCAAAAAAATCTTAATAATGATTGGCAAAGAAATAAATAAAATATTGAGTATTTTGTTAATCGAGTTTTAAAATTCGGGATCTCCGATGGGAAGAGAGAGCGATTCATGGAGCGCCTCTCTTGTCGCACCGCAGAACCCGAATTTTAAAACTCGATTAACAAAATACTCAATATTTTATTTATTTCTTTGCCAATCATTATGAAACTTTAGGAAAAACTCCATTTTTTAATCATAAATCTCTGGTAAATTTTTATTTCCTATCAGAAATAAGCTTTTCTCTATTATATAAAATCGAGTGGTCAGGCGGTTAAGCCCAAGTTAGGTTTAAGTTTGATCATCAATAACTCTAAAATTAAATCATATAATTAAAAGGGGTTTAGTTATTTGGAATGAGGAGAAATTTAAGAATTAATAATTAACAGCATGTATCATATGTTATATAAGAGTTTTTCTGTTTTATTACATTAAGGCATTTACAATGTGTTAATTTGCTCATTGAATAATTTGAAAGCAATGCATGCTATTGAAATTTTGATTATAAATTATTAATCTGCATAAAACGTAATAAAAAATGATATATCATATGTGTAATATATTAAAATTTTTTTGATACGTCTTTTATTCAATGTGTCTCAAAAAGAATTTTTTTTTTAAGTTGGCTATCATGTTTTCTTAAAAACGCGGTAAATAAATAGCGCTAAAATAATGGAAATGTCATTTATATTTCAAGACAAGTGATAACGATTATCCATTTTGATAATCAAAATGCTACGTGAACAGCTTTTAAACTGTTTTATTTTTTGATTATTTTCAAGTTTTTATTCATTCAATTTTTAATGCCAGAAAATAAAATTAATTCTCTTTCGTCTTTGCATTTTAAAAATATTGATGGAAAAAAAATTTACTTGGACATTATTAAACATGATTCGAAAAGTTCTTGTGAATTTATTATAACTCCTGGAAGAAAATCGTGGAAGGGTCAAATATTAAATATAATTTTTTTATTTTTTGTTTAAGTTTTTTTCTTTACGTTCATAGCTATTTTATTAAATTCATTTTCTTTATATGGATATATTATTATTTAAAATTATTAAACATTTTTGGTGTTAAAAATGGTAAGTAATTTTATTATTTTTTATATATAATTGTTCTTATCTAAAAATAATTGATAATTATTTTTTCTAGAATCTATTTTGATGGTAGCTCCTCTTGGATTTCAATTGACAACGACATATAACTTTGGTTATACTTCTAGTCAATTTATACCCTGGAGTTTCATTAAGGATATTATAATAAATGAAGCTTTTCTCTTTGTAAGTTTTTACTTTTTAAAAGGATACTTGATTCCTCCTTTGAATCCATTATTTCCATTTTCATGCCTTCGTTTTTTCTTCTCATATTTCATATTTTAATCTTCTTTTGAGGTTCCATAACTTAGAAAGTTGGGAATATCTTCCCAACCTAATTCCATCTTCCTATTAACTTTATCGCATTTCTCTTTTCCTGTTTATCTCGTTTGATTTTTCACCAAAAGTATGTTAATTCGTTTTTGGTTTTTGGACGTCTTCTTTACCTCCTGGTTGATTATTTGATTTTCTCATCAAAGGTAGGGCCTACTATAAAACTAATAATATCTGTCTCGATTCTTTTCCGTGTTTGCATAAAATATCTCAAATACGAAAAAAAACCTTCGAAAATGAACATAGTTTACATTAAATCGACCAACCTGTTTGCTGATCTACCTATTTTTCTAATTTTCATAATAGGCTCTATCGGTTTTAATTAAATTTCATTCCTATACCCACTACCAATTTTATTATTTTCCTAAGAGGTTTATTCCCTGATAAGAAGGTAGAAAAATGAGAGACCTAGCCAGTTTTTTCTTTATTTATTTAATTACACACAGCTGAAGTTTCGGTTCCGTGTTTGAACCATCTTCAGAGCTGGCAAAAAGTCATTATGAAAGTGTCACAGTCAAGGACGATTCTAGGGAGGGGCAAGAGGGGGCTGCTGCCCCCTTTTCAAACTAGAAATAAAAATAAAAAACTGAAAAATTCATGCCATCTGTGAGAGTGATGCCATTTCCTATTGCAGTTAGATTGTGTCATTAAATAAAATAATAAAATGGATATTAGAAAAGTGCCCCCCCCCCCACCCTTTCTGCTTTGAGCTGTATATGCCCATGGTCACATTGTTGGTTACTGGTTACATTGTTGAACCTAACCTTTATATATATATATATATTATATAAAGTTTATATTTATATGGACGATGTTATGCATAAAGGAACCAAGCGACATTAACCTAACTCTGTGATAAAGGGCATTTCATTTGCACACTTGTAAAAAAACCCAATGGCAATTACCATAAAATATTCTTATAGGAAATTTAATGCTCTACAAAAAAGGTCTCCTAGGATTTTTGGGTTACTCAAAAGTTATAAGAGGGCAAAGTTGAAATTACAGTCAATATCATGTTTTTTTTTTTTTTTTACACCTCTTATAACATTTGAACCAGTAGAGTAACCCAAAAATCATTCGTCATTTTTGTAAAGCGTTACATTTCCTTTAAGAATGTGGTCTTACCAAGAGGTCTTACCGTTGATGAGTTAGAAAATTTTAAAGAACTTTTCCCATGTTATTTTCATTTGAAATTTTGGCCGCCGTGGGGGCCGGGTTATTAATATTAAGAGCTTAAATTTGGCAGGAATTTATTTTTATATATTTGGAACCGATTTAGGACTATCGTCGAAAAAGTCCAAAATAAAATATATATATATATATTATATAAATTTATGTTATTTATATGTTCAATGTATAAAATCCACTGTGTCACTTTCATAATGACTTTTAGCCAGCTCTGAAGATAGTACAGACACGGAAAAAAATTTATTTTTAATGTAAAATTTTAAAAATTAATACCTAAAATTTTGATTTGTATTTATATTCTGGCAAACACCTCTGGATTCGCTCTTGCGGTGATTTTAAATAAATAAAAGAAAAAACTAGCTGCATCTCTCATTTTTCTACCCTCTTATGAATATAACATCACAGCTATAAATTGCGTTTTGTAATTTTATTATTAATAAGTTAAAAAAGTAATCATTTAAATAACAAATTTTCTTCTTTATAGCAACATGTTATTTATTATTTGGCTATTATGACAAATGAAAAATCAGATAATCAACTTATACCTCTTTTTAAGGTAATAAATACTTGTATTCAATTGTCTAATCTTTTGATTACTATTTATACATTGCCCCTTTTTACTTTTAGAATACAAGACCACAATTAGCTGCTCTGGAAGTTATTTATCAGAATATACAAAAGACTTTAATAAATTATCCTTTATAGATACCTATATAAAATGAGTTTAGGCTTTGAAAATATATATGATGGTACAAATAACAATGTACAAGAAAATGAGCTATTTGCCGGAGAAATAAAAACAAATCTGCTTATTGAAAATGCAGAGAAAAAGATATTGACGGAATCTACAAATTTGTTTAATAATATAAATCCAGACGCTTTAAGTCATATTTTTAAACATATCCCAAAAAAATTAGATGATGAACCTATTAAAGAAGATACAAAATTAGAAAATGATGGTCTGATTAAAGAAGATACACAATTAGAAGATAGGTGTCAAATTGAAGAAATATCTCAAAATTTAGAAGAAAATGAACTGATTAAAGAAGTTCCACAATTAGAAGTTAATAGTCAAATTGAAGAAAAAGCCCAAACATTGGAAGATCCAGAAATCTCAAAAGAGAAGAAAAATGAAAAAATTGAAGATGACGCTACTCCAGGACCCTCTACATCTAATAAGTTTTTTGAAAAAAATCTTAGAAGGAGGGTTATAAGTAAACCTTATTTTACAACTTTTAGAGATTTTCCGATTCTGAAAAACAAGCCAAAAAGTTTAAATTCACTAACTAAATTGGGTGCTAAAAATCGATCAATTTTATTTAATTTATTCACACAATTATCCTCTTATCCTTGTGTCAAATTAAGACGGATCGATGAATATTTAAATAAATAAATTTATTTCTATTGATTTTTTATATTAATATATCGCCCATTATCTTGAAGATATTATTTTATTATTATTTTATTATTTTCGCCAAATTTTGATCTAATGTTCTTAATTTATTTTACAACTTATATAAAAATAAAAGGAAGGCCAATTATTTAAATAAAAAAAGGCATGAAAATTTGCTATTTTCTATTTTTAAGCAGATTGTAAAACTTTTGAATAATGTGGCTCTTAAATAATAATGCTCACATTAATTATTTTCTTATTATGATGCCTTTTGTGGCTGGAATAATTAATATATAGCATATCTGTTCTATTTTTGTGTAAAAAAAATAAAAGAAAAATTAAAAAATAACTTTTTTGGGGGGGGGTTAAATATTTAAACATCACAATAAAATAAGAAAACTTTGTTAGAAACTTCTAATTTTTATTGTTAAATCTTTTTAAAAATCTCTACGAAATGCAACTCAAGAGTAGTGGAGACAGTTTCGGCTATAATTAAATATCGCCATCCGCAGTCCATTTTCGAGAGTATCCACTCAAATATCAGATCATTGAGTCAAATGTTGAGTTGTGAGTATTAATATACCAAGTAGAGTTGTCACTCTACATTTGGCTCAATGCATTGGCATTTGAGTGCATACTCTCGAAAATGGACTGAGGATGGCGATAATTAATTATAGCCGAAACTGTCTCCACTACTCTTGAGTTTCATTTCGTAGAGGCTTACTTCCTGGCTGCCCGCTCCCTCACCTATTGTTGAAATACAACAGCCACTTCACAAATTGTCATCTTTTTAAAAGTAAGCATTGCGAATACCTGAAAGATAATTTGCAACGCCTTTCTATACATTAAACAAATTGTGCATACATACATTGTTAATAAGTTTTTTTTTTTTTTTTTTTTTTAAACATTCACACTTTTTTCTCATTCACACTCACATTCACACAGTCTTTTCGGCAACTGAGGCCATTTAAGACTTTTTACGATAATCAGTATGTTTAATATATCAATTGGGGGGTCCAGGCATTTTTATTTAAGTCATTTGGTATCCAAATGCCTTAAATAAAATTATCGGACTGCCTGGGGTCCGAACCCGAGACGTTCGGTATAGAAGGTAGGCACGCTACCAACTACTCCAAGCCCCTTGGGCATTGATAAGTTAAAGAAATGTCTAATTTATAATTTACGATAGATTAGATTAAGTTTTCTTTTAATTTTTAAAAAGATCATTTTTAAATGGCCAGATGCCGAAAAAAGACTTAAACGAATTTAAAAAAACACTTTTTTCCATTCACACACACATGCACACAGTCTTTCCGGCAACTTTGGCCATATAAAACATTATACGATAACCGTTATTAAGAATATATATATATATATATTGGGGTCCAGGCATTCTTATTTGTTAAAAAATGATTTAAATTTGAAAATTTAACATAGCAACAGAGCAAAATCAAAACAAACACGTTGCGTTATTACTTTGAATAGTGGGTGGGCAAAGTTGTGCGCTCGGCTTAGTCCGACCGTTTATTCATCATTCTCCACTTTGATGACATTCTTGTCTTGGTTAAGAACACTCTGTAAGCTTCTAATCTAATTGGGATCAATATCACTAATCCAACAAATAATATTTATATTATTTATCTTTTTTGCTTAACAAAATAATGAAACGTTTCAATATGATCGAGAATGTTTTTTTTTTTTAAGGTGCGCGTCTTGTACAGCTCTTTTTTTCCAAATTTTATGTTAATTGAATGCGCCATATGGCGCTCAGGGGCCCACGTCTTGTGGGTACGTGGATGGCAACCACGAGCTGCCCAAGCTGGGACAGGTAGTCTGAAGGACTTCAGTTCTTTGTATGTCTGTCTCTACCTTCCTCTTTTCAACTGGGGTCAGACCGTGCGACGGGCCGGCCTGTCCTATTTCTTCCGCAAAAACGAATGATAGGGTTAGAGGGAGAAAGTTAGGTCCGCCGACTCCGCATCACGGGAATAAGGCGAGGACAGAAGAAGAAGAATGCGCCATTTGAAAAATTCACCATAATAGGAGAAATACTGAACTTGGCCAAACCTCATAATTTGATGGGGAAAGAACAAGACAAAGAAATTGTTTAAACATATATATAATATAAAATAATTGTACAATTTTAATGTGACCGTATTTATTAAATATGTACTATAATTTTAAAACTATAGAATGTCAAGAATAAGGATCTTTAAGGTAGAAAGAGGAAGTTGAAAATCTCTAGTTTTTTTTTTACAATTGTGAGACTTTCAACTTCAAAACTCAGAAGAGGATGTGGTCATTTGAAAGTCTATTTTTTACTTCCCCTTTCACTCTCTATTAGCATAAAAAATATAAATGTTATTTACATATTCATCTTGAAAAATGTTGTTCCATCTTAATTTATTTTTCATTATAAAATTAATAAAACACTGCAAATTCATTTCTCTTGGAGATTTATAGTTTCTCGAATATTAATTATGTTCACCATACTGTTTATTTTAACAAATAGTCCGGCAAGCTAAAAATAATATTATATTAAGAAATTGCTAAAATAATTTGATTTCTATTCTAGATATATGAAATAGTTAAATCGATAAGATTTAAACTTTCGACCGTTGGTTCTCGTTGAAACATTTTGTAAATTAAAATTAAATATACAAATTAAACACTAGGTTATTTGTTTCAAAGGTTTCCTTTGAAACAAATAACCTAGTGTTTAATTTGTATATTTAATTTTAAGTTAAATCGAATTAGATGGTTTGGAAAAAAAATAGCTAGTACTTGGCTTTCCACAATTAAATAATTTATAATTCTATCTTACGCCAACCATGTTCATTGCATTAAATTATACGGACATTCTTTCTAATACCTCACCCCATATCGTTATGACAAGAGTGGTTTCTGGGATAAGCCCTCTAAATAAATGGGTCATTCTACAAAAATGAGTTAACTTTGGGGTTGAATTTGAAAAGCACAATTTGTAACTTTGATTTCAATTGTTTGTAATGATTTTGATAGACAATAAGTTAATTTAAGGGTTCGGATCCCAGGCAGTCGGTGAATGCCTTGACCCCAAATATATATTATTAATTTAACGGTTATCGTCAAAGTCTTATAAGGCCTGAGTTGCCGAAAAGAGTGCGAGTGTGAATGAGAAAAAATTGTTACGAAACTAGACAAGAATATTACATAAAATCTTCAATTTGTTGAGATTACTTGTCTGTATTTTTAAAGCAAGGGTTTTAGAAAGATGATTTTTTAAAAACCGAAACCAAATACATGCGCAATTGGTCGGCCAAACTTAAGTTTTCCAATAAAAAAAGAAAAAACATACCAAGCTTTTTTTTCTTTCTAAAACCAGCCCATCATCTGCTTTAAAAATACAGACAAGTAATCTCAACAAATTGAAGATTTAATGAGAAAAAACTCTGTTAAAAAAAAAGTTAATTTTATTTTTCTTTTTTGATATTAATATATAAAGTCATCAGCCTCTTACTTGCTGAATAAATTATTTAATAGTGGGGAGTCAAGAGGTGGTTAATTTTCTCCAAACCATCTTATTTATATATATATATATACTGTATATATAATTTATATAAATAGGTATACTTCATCATCCAATTCCTTTGAACTTTGTTCATATTCTTGTTGAAGATTTCCTAAAGAATGCGAACTTTGTTCTTCCTTTTCACATTTATTCTCATGATTAAATACGTCATCTGCAACTTTTGTATTCAACTAAAAAAAAAAAAATATTTTAAAAAAATGAATGAGATTTCCACATAAATTTACTAAATCGAACAGTGAATGGGTGGAGACTTCACGGGATTATAGAGTAGAGCCTTGCTAATCTCGGACTTCGACACGATAATGCAGCAAAAAAGATGTAAATTTACAATTAATTTTCATAAGGCTTATCGTCAAAGAACAAATAATTTACATATTATCCATTTATTATGTAAATATTTCGATCCCAGGGTGATGGAATCAGTACAAGCAATGTGTAAAACATCCGTTGCTTGTACTAAAGATGATTACGGATGTTTTTAGAATCTATTTGTCACATTGATAAATAAACTTACTAGTTTAATCTTTTGAAGCTTTATTTTTTGATTCAACAATTTCAAACATTGTTCTTTATATAGAGATCGCATTCTGGAGTGTGGCATTTCACCATCTGAAATAAATTTTTTATTAATAAAAATTAAATTATAAATTTATAGCATTATGAACAGATTGTTCAATCGAAAAAGATCTGTGGCTGTAGGCTTAATGATGATGGAGTCATGAAAAAAACAAGACGAATGCAGCCAAATATTATTTTATTTTAAATCTCGCCCTCACGGCTGACGTTTCGGCCCGAGGTCTAGGCCATCTTCAGAGCCGGCTGGCAATAATCAAAATGTGTAGAAACTTTCAACAACAGCGACAACATTCAGCATGTGGTCCGCTCACAGCAAAGCGTAGAGAAATGAATCATTCATCATTTCTCTACGCTTTGCTGTGAGCGGACCACATGCTGAATGTTGTCGCTGTTGAAAGTTTCTACACATTTTGATTATTGCCAGTCGGCTCTGAAGATGGCCTAGACCTCGGGCCGAAACGTCAGCCGTGAGGGCGAGATTTAAAATAAAATAATATTTGGCTGCATTCGTCTTGTTTTTTTCATGACTCCAACATCATTATGAACAGAATAAAATTCCCACCGGTCTTGAAATTTTACTAGGCATTCAACTGTTGCGAAAAGAGAATATTGGAAAATTTTGTTCAAGCTGCATAGTTTAGTATGAGAGAAAAAATGTTGATAAGAGAAGTGGCTGTTCAACGATTAGAATGATAGACAGGAAGAGAGGATGTTAGCCAAAAGGAGAGCGTCTATCGAATAAAAGACGTTTCGGGTTGAAACGTCTTCTAAGTGGAGATTTTTATTCGATAAACGTCTTCTAAGTGGAGATTTTTATTCGATAGACGTCTTCTAGGTGGAGATTTTTATTCGATAGACGTCTTCTAGGTGGAGATTTTTATTCTATAGACGTCTTCTAAGTGGAGATTTTTATTCGATAGACGTCTTCTAGGTGGAGATTTTTATTCGATAAACGTCTTCTAAGTGGAGATTTTTATTCGATAGACGTCTTCTAGGTGGAGATTTTTATTCGATAGACGTCTTCTAGGTGGAGATTTTTATTCGATAGACGTCTTCTAAGTGGAGATTTTTATTCGATAGACGTCTGCTAAGTGGAGATTTTTATTCGATAGACGTCTTCTAGGTGGAGATTTTTATTCGATAGGCGTCTTCTAGGTGGAGATTTTTATTCAATAGACGTCTGCTAAGTGGAGAGTTTTATTCGATAGACGTCTTCTATGGAGATTTTTATTCGATAGAATCACTAACCCAGTTGCGTTGAAATGATTTTGTCCCATTTTCTTGGATTAGTTTATGGAGAATTTTAATAAAGTAGTGAGACTGTGCCCTCAATTGTTGAACCAGCAACATCTTGAAATAATTCCAAAAATTTTCCCTGTCCTCCCTTAGTTATAAATGATAAGGCTCAACTCACACAAATTGAGCAAAAACGTTTTCGGACAAAAGATTTGTCCAAGAACAAAACGTTTTGCTCAATGCCAACGCACATCGATTGAGCAAAACGCTCAATGGCAAAACATTTTGTTCAATGATGTCGAATCACGCTCACTTGTGTTTTGCCTCCTCGGTGTGCGTTGGCCCATTGCCTACTAATATTTTTCTGACATTTTTAAAAAGTGAAATGTATTTAGAGCCCAAAAGAGGAATTTTATTCTGTTTGAGATTGTTATCTATATAATTGCTGTTAAAAATTCTTACCTTTAGATAATATGGTTCTATTTTTACCTTCACTTTTTCTTCCTTTACTCATTCTAACTTCTAAAAAAAAATTATCATTTTTACTTTTTTGCTTTTTTTAATTAAAAATTTGATCAATTTCTTACCCATGTTTTATATTAATTAATTAATTTTAAATTAATAAAATTGGATTAAAAAACTTATTATATTTTAAAAATAAATTATAGAGAGTGAAAGATAATGAATAGCTTTTTGACGGTTATAAATATATCAAATGTTTGAAATATCCCGGAATAAGTGTAAAGTTAGAATCTATGAAACAGAATGTCCAATATAACTTTAGTTCTATCCTATATCAGGAAATAATTTAAATCAATATGAAATCAATTTGATAGCAATTAATATAAATAAATATATCTGAATAATAATATATTTAATTAAAATTGTTTAAAGACTACTTGGCTTGAAATCCCGAAAAGACAAAAACAAAAATTAAATTTCATTATCGATCATCCTGGGAGTATCAGCCGCCTATTTTCAAATTATACAACTTTTTTGGTTAATCGCTTTTTTCAATTAGATTGATAAGTTGATAAAATCGCAAAAAAAATCTCAATCCAAATGAAGTCGACGACCACTAAATTTTACTATTGGTTGATCACATAACTGAAAAAAAATATTCTTAAAATGACCGCGGCTGGGCAAAACGACTTCTTTGCCGAAAGGCATTATGAACTAAACATTACTTTTTATTATATTTTTTTATTATATTTTTGAGTAAATTAAGAGATTGGCTTCTGCCCACAGGTTGAGAAATAATCAGGGAATAATAGTGATCAGTGGCGTTCCCCACAAGGACCTTAACTTACACTAGATATTTTGCTTTCTTAAAGAAATCAATTGATTAAAAACTGTTTGTACACATTTTTTACTTTCCCTATGAATATATATAGAGAGAAAGTATTGGATTCATAAAAAATCTGGTGTGACAAGCACATAACACAACTTTCGATTACCGAAAGTAAGAGGAAGTTGTTTGCTGTACCACCAGTAAATAAATTTCAACCTCCCTCCAAAAAAAAAAAAAAAATCCAGGACTGCGCCTGATACTAATATAAAGTAGATATAAATATACACTGTATATACGTATAATAGTGGTAATGTAATCACTAAAATGGCCCTTGAGCCAGGAAAGGATATTTTGGATGATATAGCTTTGAGTCCAAATTGGCTAATATTTGTAAATAGAAGGGAATTAAATGAATTAAATTTTTTCAAAACATTTATTATTTTAATGAATATATAAACAAGTTTATAAATTTTATATAAAAAATCGTTTAAAAATGTATTAAATTAAAAAATAATAAATAAAAAAAAACAAACTTCCTATGTAATATATATTATATATATTATACATAGGAAGACAAAATTTTTCCGAGTTAAGTTGCTTTGTTGAGATACACTCTACTTTTCTTTACCTGACCCGAGAAATTTTGTCTTCACATGGACCCCTCGCAAAAGCTTTACAGAATATATTATTATATATATACAGGGATGGGCGTTAATCAGTTACATGTATTTGAAATACAAGATACCAAATACAATATTAATTGGTATTTTGTATCTCGTTACAGCATAGGCAAAATAATTGCTATCTTGTATTTCGTTACATTTTTTAGTAATTGGTATCTGAAATTCGAGATACCAAATACTTTTTTTTTTTTAATTTGCCGCAGTATAAGAATCTTGCAGAGGGAGCTGAAATCGTTTTAATTTATTTAATATTACTGTATGTATGTAATCGTCGTGTGGGTTCTCTGCTCTGAATCTAAGTAAAAACCAGTAACGAGAAGTCAATCAAAACGCCAAATTTTCACTCTTCGTTAAAAAACTTTTTTGCTTTCTTCTTTCAACCAGCTCTGAACGACTAAATCTTTGTTCTTCTGCCCCAGTTGAAAGATTGTTTTCATTTGCGGGTTTATTCATTCTCCATCAAGGTCCAGATTATCCGACAAAACTTTTGAAAACTTGGTTTTTTCAAACCTTTTCATATTTTTATAAATAAATTTTTTTAGTGTCATGAATAATTTTATTGTTTTCGATTTTCCAAAGGTATTCTCCAATATAAGTTTAGCTGCCACATTCCTAAACTAAATTTATTTAGGGTTCCAGATAGAGCCCTGCACGGGCCGATTTTTTTTGGCCGGTCCGTGTCCGTATTTTTTTTTTTGACTTCCCTCCCGTACCCGGCCCGTAATTTTTTACCATTCTTCAGGCCCGCCCGGAATTTTTTAAACCCGCCCATACCCGCCCGAGATTTAGTGAATGAATGAACGAATGTCTATTAAAATTAAATATACAAATTAAACACTAGGTTATTTGTTTCAAAGGTTTTATTAATTAAAAATTAACACTTAATACGTATTTCGACAATTTCTTGTCATCATCAGAATGATCTTCTGATGATGACAAGAAATTGTCGAAATACGTATTAAGTGTTAATTTTTAATTAATAAAACCTTTGAAACAAATAACCTAGTGTTTAATTTGTATATTTAATTTTAATTTACAAAATGTTTCAACGAGAACCAACGGTCGAAAGTTTAAATCTTATTAGAACGAATGTCTAATAATTTTTAAATAAAATTTCATTTGCATGCCCGTCCGCCCGAACCCGTTTATTTAGACTTGCTACCCTCCCGTATCCGCCCGTAATTTTTTTCATGGCCTCCAAAGCCCGCGGGCCGGGCGGGTAACGGGTCTACGGGCCAACCCGTACCCGTGCAGGGCTCTAGTTCCAGAATTACCCCTGCAAAAAGTATTTTAAAATCAAGGAAAAATTTGTTTGTAATTGGTATTTTCAATGTATTTGAAATACGTAATTGGTATCTTGTATCTCGTTACACAAACCCGTGAATAATTGGTATCTTGTATTTCGTTACAAAAATCTGAAGTAATTGGTATTTTGTATCTCGTTACTCAAAATCGAGTAACTTGCCCATCCCTGTATATATATTTGTATAAATTTAGAAATATTAATTTTTGATATTATCGACAAAATTGTTTATACCACTTTTTAGATTTTTCACAAATTATATTTGTACAATGGGGACATCGAGTCAAAAACTTTGGACTAATCTGCTGGTTATTGTCAAGATGGCTTTTGACAAGATTTGTTAATGCATCAATAAATAGTGGATGATCATTAGGCGCGGATGCTCTTCTTATACTGCCTGGTTCAAGTCCCAACTAATAAGAGAAAAAATATAGATTATTAATATACTGTATATATAAATATTGACAAAGATTAGCATTTCGTATGAAACACCGCGCATTGCAAGATCCTTATTATTATCATTATTTTAAAGTATTTTAATAGTGTATGGGCTCTCGGGCTTGGGGTGTATGGGTTAGCGTGCTAACCTTGTATACCGAGGGTCGCAGGTTCGGACCCCAGGCAGTCCGAAGATTTTATTTAAGCCATTTGGATACCAAATGGCTAATATATATATATATATATTTATAAATAAATTATGATTAAATTAAATGATTAAATTAATAAAGATTACCTCTTTAATTAGATCCTTGCAATATTCAATATCTAATTCATGAAGTGTTTCGATATGTTCATTAACGAAGGCAACAGGCACTAAAATAAAATGTTTTTTTCCTTGTTTAACGTAGCCTGAAATTATAAAAAAAAAATTAATAAAAATCTAAATAATAAAAAAAACTTCAATAATACCTTTCAAAAATACGAAATCAAAAATAAGAATAAAACAAAATATGATGTTTCAGGGTGCGCGACCAAAATCCTGACAAAAAATGTTTTATGGAAAAAGTTGTTTATTACAATCAATATTAAAAATACAAAAAAATGCTTTCATATCCCAGTTAGAAGATCCATTTTGAGACTTGTTATTCAATATAGCTGCCTTGCGCCTTTATCATACTCTCAATCCTCGCTCTAAAGCGCGAGCATGCCTAAAATGTTCTCGGACTATGGTCGGAAACATTGCCTGAAGGGAGGCAATGTTGAGATGCCTGGACTTGTTGGTTTGTTTCTCCACACGTGGAAGTCGAAGGGTTCAGCTTGGGACTTTAGAAGGCCACAAATCCTTCTGCCAAAAAATATCTACGTTTTCAGGGAGCCAATGACTTGGGTGCATCGACTTGTTGGAAGATGTACGGCTTCGCAGAGGTCATACCCTCCATCCACGGATGCATCTTGAGTACCCGAAGAATCTTAAAATCTCTGTCAGCTTTCTCGGCCAGGGCGAAGACTCCATCTACGCCGCTCTTCTGTTAGATTCCAAGCTTGGCTTGGCAAACTCGGCCATTTTGATATTATTAAAGTCTTACCGGCGTATCTAGAATACCTTAGCGCCAATTAGTGCCTACCCCTGAATTCTAATTTAATGAGAAATTCAATTTTGTCCGGATTTTGACCGCGCACCCTGTATATATATATATAAAGGCTACCTTTGATAGCTTCATCAGTAAAGGGTCCTAGCCAGGGCAAAGGTCCAACCTTGGATTGCCACACCAAATTATAGGGATTCGAGAAATTAAGTTGTTCCATTACAAGCTGGACAGTGGCTCCAACTTCAGAGGGATAAGGATCACCACGGTTTACTGCCTAAAATTAAAATACTTTTTAAGTTATTACATCTTATTAATTTGTAGAAATAATATATCAATATTATCTCAACTACCTTCAGAGGTAATGAATGAGCTGAGAATAAAATGATGACTTCTTTTTGAACTTCTTTGGGAAAATATTTCAATTGTTCGATTATCCTTTCAGCTATAGATTGAACAAGAAGTGGATGAGTAGCCCATCGGTCTATAATACTCCATTTTATGTTTTTGGGAATCTCTCTAAAAAAAATTATTAAATTCATTTATATATATGATATAATTTCCAAATATTATGATCCATCATTTTCAATAAAATCTTATCAATTGACTTTTAGAATTTTCGAATTTATTTATTACCTACTTTTTTAAAAAGTATTTATAAATACTATTAAAACTTGATCCCGATGTCGCACAACTATATTGAGGATATTGAGAAAATATTACTGCTCGTTGAATGCCATCCCTAAAAAAAAATTTGATTTATTATTTTATCATCATGTAAAATTTTTTTAATTTGTGATAATAATATAACAAAAATATTTACTCTTCTATTTCTTTAAGAGTGTCCTCTGTAAATGGTGTCACATATCGAAAACCCACATAATATTTATGAGGGCCTGTTGTAGGTGAAATTTTATCCAATTTTTTGCAAAGCAATTCGCCCTAAAAATGTGAAATATTTAGATTTACTCTTAACCTTATTAATATTTATTCTTTGTCTATATATACAATGTTATATTAATATATAAACCCCCCTCAAAGATAGTCATTTTTGAAGAAATTAAACTCTCATTTACATCATGTTATTTGAAGGAATATAATAGTTAACATTATTTATGAGAGTGAAGAAATATTATCTAATTTTATTCAAGAAACAAAATTGCGCTCAGGGGCCCACATCTTGTTGGTACGTGGATGGCGACCACGAGCTGCCCGAGCTGGGACAGCAGTCCTTCAGTTCTTTGTATGTCTGTCTCTTCCTTCCTCTTTTCAACAGGCGTCAGCCGTGTGACGGGCCGGCCTGTTCTATTTCTTCCGGTCGCAAAAACACATGATAGGGTTGGAGGGAAAAGAGTGCGGTCCGCCGACCCCGCATCGCGGGAATGGGGCGAGGTCAGAAGAAGAAGATTCACGAAATAAAATTGTGCTTGAAAAGGTGATAAGAGCAATTCGATTATAGATATTTTCATTTCTCTCAATTTCTTGATCATATATAGAAATGTAAATCCACTCACTTCTAATGAGTACGTGGATGGCGACCATAGGTTACCCCAGCTAAGGCCGGCATTTCTTCCTTTATGTACGCTTTTTTCCCCCTTTTTCATATCAAGCGTCAGGCCTTGATAACTGTCAACTTTTTTATCGGTCTCATTTCTTTATCTTAATAAATTAATTTTGCCGACCCCACATGGCAACAAGGCCAAGATAGAAGAAGATATAAAAAACTGTTGTGCTGCATTGTTGATTAATGGTATGTGTCAATTCTCTTGCCGGGATTCAACATGTTTGTGATTTTTGGATCACAATGATACACATAATATATACAGTATATATATTATGTATGTATATATATTATATATATATATATGCCGGTGTATATTAGTGGTCATTTTCAGTATCTGAGGTCATTTAGATATTTATTTAATTAACCTGCAATTGTGTCCATTTTAAAATGGGAGATCCTCCGCCTATTTCCCTATATTTTTCTTCTACTTCAGAAGTTCTTCTTTTAGCTATCATTGGGCCTAAATGTCTGAAACATAAAATGTATGTTTTTTATAATATTTTAAATGATATTATTTAGAGATTGTTTATATAAAATGAATCACCTTTGAAAAGGTAATTGTATCATGTCCGTATCTGTCATAATTTTTAGAAGATAATCATGAACTTGAGTTGTTGTCTGAGGTCCTCCCATATTAAGCATTAAAATTCCAGTTTTAGGGTTTGTTACTTTTTGAAGTGAAGGTTGAGGGACAGTAATTGAAAATAATCGTTTCTTCATTTCATTTCCTTAAAAAGATATAAGATTATTAGTTTAAAAAATTAATGTAATCAATAAATATTTAAGATGTGATTTTGGTATTCAAACAAAATCAAGTGAAGAAGTTCACCCAACACTTTGCGATCCATCCCTAGTTTATTTTATTGTATAAGAATTTTTTTTTCTTGTCTTCTATGTTTATTAAATAATTTATTAATATAGAATAAATAAAATTTAGAAATAATTGACGATGAAGATGGGTTTTATATATAAAAAAAATAAGTAATTTTTTTATAATTATTTATCATGAAATGTCAAGTCATGATAGGATAATTATACCTAAAAAACAAGTTTATAAAATTAAAAATGGTAACCGAGATTTAAAAAAACATTAAATCGGTTTAAAAATAAAAAATATGATTGCTTTTTTAGTGAGTTTTAATAAAGAAATGGAATGACATTTTTATTTTCAAAAGCAAACTAAGTATGTTACTTCAAAGATTAAAAATTGTATAGAAAATGATAAAACAATAAATATATATTAATATGAAAAAAAAAAAATTTATTATATAAAACTTAGAAAAAAAATAAAATAAAATTTAAAAGTATTTTAAAAATAATACTTTACCAAAAGGAATATGACGGCAAAGGTTATTCATGATGAAGATAATTATTTTTCAATTAATTGATAAAATAAAAAAGTATTTTTTTAGAATGAGAACCAAATCAAACGATTCAATGACTGTTTGGCATATAAATAAGAATATTACTAATCATTAAGCAGTTCATATGAATGAGAATGTGTTTGTGGCAGGATGGTGGATAAGCACAGGTCTGGCACAGGATAAGCATCACAAGGAAGAGGAGGGAGAATGAGAGCACTGCAATCATTACAAATAAAACATGAGTTATTTTCTCTTTTTTTTTATATACTTTTCAATCAAAATCCTTTTGTATTTAAATTTTATAATTTTTAGTTTTACAATTTGGTTCTCCTGCAGGGGAAATTATAGTCCTTTCGGCGTCTTAAACTTGAAACAATTCTTATATAAATACTATATATATTGGGGGCCTAGAAAGAACACGATCGTTGTGGCAAACGCGGTGAAAGCTCGAGTTGGTGACGCCGAGCAATCAGCCTGTGTAACGTCCCCCGGTAGCCATCGGTACTATGTATTTTAAATTTATTAAAAATAAAAATTTCCTACCCCTCCCCCTCCTTCCCGCCACGGGCAGTTCGATGAATTTATTTAAAGCATTTGTAGCCTATATCAAATGGTATAAATATGCCTGAACCAGAGGCGTACCGAGGGAGGGGGGGGGGCAGTCCGCCCCAGGCCCCGAGCCGGCATAGGCTCCCAAATATTTCTTTGAGAGGGCCCGGAGCCCTCAGGACTCTCCAAAAACCCAAAAATTTAGATAAAAAAAAAATGAAAATTTGTCTTTGAGAGGCCCCGGGGCCCTCAGGGCTGCTCAGGCAAAAACTGAAAAATTTAGATAAAAATTTTTTTGAATTTCAATACACAAGATATTTAAAGAAATATTTGTCTAGATCAGCGGTTCTCAACCCGTGGGCCGCGGACTTCTAAGGAAAATTAAAAATTATATAACCCAATATGTAGGTTTACATATACTGGGCCTCAGCGGTTTTTTTACGGAAAAAGTGGACCGCACATCAAAAAAGATTGGGAACCGCTGGTCTAGATATGTATTAAAAGACCAAACTATACTGGGGACAGCAGGGCCTATTTATGACCTTTCCTAAAGAGTCAGAATCGTATGCCTGGAAAGCTGGACATGATACATATTCTTTAAATAGGAATGAATAGATATTTTTGAAAATATGTGTATTTCATCTTTAATATGTTCTGCTGAGAACAAGTCTTTATAAAATATCTTGAGGAAATGTTTATAAATTTCACAAAAAAAAAAACAAAACAATATAAATCACAGAGTATATATATTATATAATATATATATATATATAATATATATATACTGCATATATATTTTAGAAAGTGTAATGTGAATTTTTATTTAATTTAATTAAAAAATAATAAGTTATTGAAATTAAGAAATCTAAAATTAAATAAAATTATTTTGCTAAAATTTATTTTATACACAAGTGCTTTATTTTGAAATGAATAAATCTTTATAAAAATATACTCTTTTAAAAATATATAAATGTATAATACAAAGCATTTGGAATATATTTAATACTACATTTAATAAATACATTTAATACATTTACTATTACATAATACATTTACTACAATTAACACAAAGTTGCAATTTGACATATAAGTGGAGATTCATTTTTGATCATGTAACAACAGCCTGAAATTAAAAAAAAAAAAAAAATATTAAACAATGTATTCAATTTGCAAGATAAACTCAATAAGGGTATCATTTATAACCTTCTGGAATCACTAAAAATTCTCCCTCCTTAAATATAGTTACTTCCTCGCAATCAATTGTCACAAGTACATATCCTTTATGAATAAAGTGTACCTTAAACAAAATAAAACAAATTTAATATTGAAAAAAAAACAAAAACTTAAATAAATTAGATAAAGAAAATTAATTTTTTTGCTTACCTGCGTATAAGGGATCGGTGTCATAATAGAATGTGATGCTCCTGGTGGATAGGTCATTAATTTTGTTGTTGTTCCAAATAATTTCTTATCTAAACATTTAACCAAGGGTGGTAATTTCACTTTCCTTTTCTTTTTGTCTAAAAAAAAGTAGTATTATTGAATATATGACGATGCTGGACCGGTGATATAATCTTGTTTGATAGTAGACGTTTAGGTTTACGATGGAGGCCAATATCATCGTTTCGGCAATTGGCCTCCATCGTAAACCTAAAAATAAAACCTCTTATAATAAATTAAAATAGTTAATTTATTTTAAATTACTCACCTTCCACCTAGAGATATTGACCGAGAAAAAGAACAACGTCTACTATCAAACAAGTAGTATTATTATAATATACTAGACCGCTAAGCGTGTTTTTTTTTTTTATTATTTTATTAAGGGGCCATCAAACCATTTGTGCATTAGATGGTGTTGTGCAAACATTTGGATCGTGTATAGCTTTGTTTGGGCTGTTGTGATAAAAAATGTGATCATCTAAGTTTGAAAATAAACAGAAAGTATTATGCATTTGGAAAGGTAAAAGTGACCTAACAAGATGTTATACAGCTAAAGAGTTAGATAAATCAATGAAATCAGTGGTTGTTGGTTTATGTAAAGGAAGATGAGCAGGAGCAGCCAAAATTAAAGCCTCCTATTTAATACAATCCAGCGAGGCGTTTCGGGAAAACTTTATTCTCCCTTCATCAGTCTTTTAAATTGTGTATGTCCCGGAGTTGTAAGATGGATACAATACATTATTAAGTATTATATGGGCGAGTTATCCATTATCATCATCGGTTTCCAACATATATATACAGTATATATATATGTTCTTGAAGGTTTCCGCGACCGGATGTATGGAAGACAAGTTTTCTCGGGTTAAGTCGCGTGGGGTGCTGAGATTTACTCGACGTTTCGGCTCTCCTTTTGGAGCCATTTTCAAGAGAGGAAGTTAGGAGGTAATGGTGGAGGGGGGTTGTTTACGGGGTCGCAGTCTTCCTGGTCCCCAGGTCAATTTGGTGGATGACTCAGAGGCCTGGATTGGTCTCTGAGAACTGGAGGAAGGTTGGGTGTGTGTAATTGTGTTCGGTTTAGGTTGACTACGGGGCCTCAATCTGCCTACTCCCCAAGTCGGTGTGTTGGTGGTGTGTTTGGTGGATGCCTCAGAGGTCTGGGTTTGTCTCTGAGGAATGGACAGTGGTTGGTTCTGTGTAATCGGGTTTGTGTTTGGTTTGGGTTGACTTTGGGGCAGATTGAGGCCCCAAAGTCAACCCAAACCAAACACAAACCCGATTACACAGAACCAACCACTGTCCATTCCTCAGAGACAAACCCAGACCTCGAGGCATCCACCAAACACACCACCAACACACCGACTTGGGGAGTAGGCAGATTGAGGCCCCGTAGTCAACCTAAACCGAACACAATTACACACACCCAACCTTCCTCCAGTTCTCAGAGACCAATCCAGGCCTCTGAGTCATCCACCAAATTGACCTGGGACCAGGAAGACTGCGACCCCGTAAACAACCCCCCTCCACCATTACCTCCTAACTTCCTTCTCTCTTGAAAATGGCTCCAAAAGGAGAGCCGAAACGTCGAGTAAATCTCAGCACCCCACGCGACTTAACCCGAGAAATTGTCTTCGCATATATATATATATATATATATGCTGGGCCTCAGCGTTATTTTTTTTACACATCAAAAAGGGCTGGGAACCGCTGATTTAGGTTATTCAGTGAGAATAAAGTGTTAGATCGTGGTCTTCTTAAACTTTTAACTAGCCAGCTATATATCAGGGTAGTTTTAAAACACTGTGTAAAAATAAAAAGAACTCACGGTATTTTTTAAACACAGTCTCTCTCCTCTCTTATGCATATACATTTTTGCATCCAGCGCTGCTCGAGTTTGTTGATCCCTAACAAATTTGTCTAACTGCTCGAAATTGTCATTCGTTTTGCAATCTCTACTCTGCTGAAAAAAAAATATCTTTCCAACCAGCTATTTTTTCAACTGTCACACTGTCCAGTCTCTTGGATTGATATCTTGGATATGGATCGATGGATTTTATGAGGTACTGTTCCTTCCCAGTCACCCGGCCCATATCTCTCGGCAGCTCCCGAGTTAACCAAGTCGGAGTCATTGCCATTTTTAAGGCACTTTTTTTTCTCAATCACACTCACACAGTCTTCTCGGCAACTCAGGCTATATATATGACTTAAACGATACTCAATATTTAATAATTTGGTATCCAAATGGCTTAAATAAAATCATCGGACTGCCTGGGATCCTGACCCCCGACCCTTGGTATACAAGGTAGGTGCGCTAACAACTACTCCAAGCCCGGGGGCTTTAAGGCACTTAGGCCTCCCCAAATTGAGTTCTTTGTGTCTGTGAGGTGAGATTTTCTCCCACTTAGCTACAGACATCAACAATGTTGGAATTATTTTGCCAAGCTGTACTCGAACCCGAGTTGTGTTGAAACTTCAATTTCGAAATCCGCAGCTAATCCGGCTTAGCGACTTACCTCCTCGGAATACTATCTTTTCTCTAATTTGAAAAAATGCCTGGCTGCAAAGATTTTCATCAGACAGAATGATTGTGGAAACGAATGGCTATTTTAAGGAGTTTGTCAAATAAAATTAAGAAATAATCCACATAAGAGGTAACTAATATACCTACAGTGAGGGACAATATTAAGTCCCACCCATGCGTTTTCTACTTGTGATGATTTCATTGTTTTTAAAAAAATATTATATATATATGGAAACTTTTATGGTTCAAACCTAGAAAATTTCCAATAAAGATTTTCATTTTCTTTTATAGAAACAATGAAATAATCACAGGTAGAAAACGCATGGGTGGGACTTAATATTGACCCTCACTGTACCGTCATTGATATTTACAAGTCAAGAGTTTTTTTACCAAATAGAAACATTGCTAGATTTTCATATTACCTGAGGATTCTTCTTGCTTTTTAATTGTTTTGTTTGCTTTGAGTTTAATTATTTTTTGTTTATTTGTAGAAGTAACTTTTTCTTCATTTGTTTTAATATCTTCCAATTCCTTATTATTTGGTTGTTCTTTTGATTTTAAATTATGTCTAGGCTTTTTCTTAATACTAGAAGCTGAATAAATAGGCTTGAATTAATTAATATATATCTAATATTATAAAATTAAAGTGACCACATTTCTCAGATTAGACAAGAATCTTTACTTGAGTTGTTTAGAGAATTAGAATACTTACATATTTCATCATTGGTTGTTTTAATTTCGTCTTGCACTGGTAGAGTTTCATTAATTGGTAAATGATTGTCTTTATGAGTAGTTTTGGGCTCAGCCGAATTTAAATTTGTATTAGCTAAATCGGTTTCATTTTCATTTGTTTGTTTAACAATATTCGAACATGATGGTTTTGAAAAATCATTTATGAGTTCATTTTTTTGAGAAGTCAATTTATTTGAGGCGGATGGGTCATTTGTATTTCCAGGTTCTGGTTGAGGTTGCTCAGTTTGTTCTGACACACTTGTTTTGGATTCACTACAAGTTGATAAGGGCATTTGAGTTTTTTTCTTCTCACGCTTTCTATTTAAAGTTGAAAATGTAATTATTCTATTACCATCATGTTTTATTTTTAATCTATTTTCTAAAAAAAGAAAAATGAAATCAAAATAATTATGACATAAAGAGTTTTAGAAATGATCTATATGTAATATACCTCTTCCCCTGACCCGTGATAAATTTGTCTGAAATTTATTTTTACTATTATAAGTGGTTTTAATAGGGGTGCTGGTAACCATAGACTCACTCATTTTAAGAGCTATTTTATCACAAATAACAATAAAAATTAAACAAAAACAATATGAAAGAAAAATTTTTGAATTGAAATCGGCCGTTAATTAGAAGCAACCAGGGGTGCTAACTGTTAAAATCGAAATTTTCTTAAAAAAGCGCTTATTTTAAAAGTTATGCCCTCGGGGCATGGCGTAGAGGTTAGCGTGCTAACCTCATATACCAAACGTCGCGGGTTCGGACCCCAGGCAGTCCGATGATTTTATTTAAGCCAATTGGATACCAAATGGCTTAAATAAGAATGCCTGGACCCCATATATGTATATTTATTAATAACGGATATCGTAAAAAGTCTTATATGGCCTCAGTTGCCGAAAAGACTGTATGAATGTGTGTGTGAGTGTGAGTGTGAATGAGAAAAAAGTGTGAATGTTTTTTAAAAAAAAAAAAAAAAAAAAAAAGTTATTTTTGCTGCTTATCACACCAGATTTTTTGTATGGTCGTATATTTATTTAGCCGCGCCGCCTGCCTTCGCGGGGGGGGGGGGCATCCTCCTCTGGACCCTTCAGTTCTTATTGTTGGCCAGAGTTGGGTTTTATACACGATTTTGCAGTTTTATACACAAATCGAGGATAAAACTTGTATAAAACGTATAATATGTATAAAACTTGTATAAAACGTATAATATGTATAAAACTCGAATGCGCATGCGCAAACCCGACGAGAAAGGAAATTCAAAACAAAATCATTTATGACTAGAATGAGTTATATTTTTTATTATTTATAATATATAAAAACAAATTTTCAAAAATGCCAGGAGGAAGACCACTGATGATTGACAGAACTAAATTGATTTGGGTTTAGCTGTGGTTTGTTTGCAAAAATTTTAACTTTTTGACCACAGAATGAATGGCCGAAGCGTTTATTGTTAATAATAACAAATATAAAAGTCTAAATTCTAAATTCAATTCAAATGAGATTGTCACAGATGTAACAACCTTTATAATCTTAGCTGAATTGTACCTGAAAGCCACAGAATGAGTGGCCGGACTAATGAAACTGCGAAAGCCTAAACACCAAAATTCTAAAATTTACCTTTTTAAATAATTTTTATAAAGTTTTTTATAAAAAAATATAAAATAAAAAAAGAAAGAAAAAAAAATATAAATATATAATGATTGGGATTAAAAGATTAAAAAGCAGGAAATTGTTATTATCTTAGGAATAAATGAGTAAGGCTGTATGCACATTAATCGAGTAAAAACGTTTTCGGCCAAAACGTTTTGCTCGATGTCAACAAACATCGATCGAGCAAAAAAGTTTTCGGGCAATACATTTTGTTCGATGATGTCAAATCGTGACCAATTGTGTTTTGTCTCTTCGGTGTGCGTTGACCCATAGAAAAGCATTAAAAAACAGTTTCAGGCAAAAACGTTTTTGCTCGATCGGTGTGCGTTCACCCTAAAAATAACAAAATATTTTTATGTATATATACAATGCATTTATTTATTATGTTACAATTATTAAACACTTCACAACCAGTGTACTGTAATACAGGTATTGTTTAAAGTTTGTGTATGCAATACCTTCTTATAATACATTTGGCATGAACTAAACATAAACAAGATTCAGTATATTCATACTTATTATCTTGACATTTAATAATTCTTTTTTGGATAATTTTTTAGAATGGAAGAGAGCAAGTACAGATGCAGCAAATAAAGAGAGGCTGAGGATGGACGAATAAAATTTTGTCCGGAACGTCTCCTTTTCGGCATCCAAAAGCTCTCTTTATTTATTTATTTAACATCTTTTATTTGCTGCACCTGTACTTGCTCTCATCCATTCCATAAAGATGAGATGCTTTCCAAATGTTTTAATTCAATTTTTTTTTTTTTTTTTTTTTTTTTTTTTTTTTTTTTTATTAACCATAGAAAAATACCTTTTGAAAGAACAAATTAAGATAAAATTAAAAACAGTAGTACAGTTATTTCTTCTTTATCTATTATAGAAACCAAAACAAATATGACTTTTAAATATTTTAAAATCTAGAGGTAATAGATTTGCACCACCTGTCAGATTCCACTTTTCGGGCCATATATATTCTAAAATTAGTTTTCCATACGTTTAGTTCCTTGTCAGAAACCTAAAAAAATAAAAGCAAACTAAATTTAATTATTTGATATTAATTAATTAAAGAAAATAATAAATATACTTACAAATGAATTGACAGCTGTAGGTTAGGTTTCCATATTTAATTTTTGAATTTCATTTTTCAATTATTTTATTAACATTTTGATTATATTATTCACTAAATAAAAAGCAAACAACATTGTCAATGCTCTAAAACATTAAAAAATATGACATAAAAGCTTTTAAGCTGTTTTTTCCGGGGGGGTTGGTTTTTTACATTTTATACATAGGCCTAGTTTTATCCGTGATAGTTTTATACATGTATAAAACCGTGTATTATACACGCCGGGATAAAACTTGCCAACTCTGTTGTTGGCATCCCGTCTCAGGCGACAAAATTTATTTAAATTGAATTGTCTACAAATCAATTTAAATAAATAGGAACGGGGTCTAAATGGCCTTCGATGCCGAAAAGACTTTAATTAAATAAAAAAAATATGAAAAAAAAATTACCAAATTAGCAGAGTTGGCAAGTTTTATCCCGCCGAGTATAATACACGGTTTTATACATGTATAAAACTATTGCGGATAAAACTAGGCCGATGTATAAAAGGTATAAAACTGTAAAAAACCAACCCCCTCCTTTAAAAGCTTTTCATATTTTATAATGTTCTAAAGCATTGACGATGTTGTTTGCTTTTTATTTAGTGAATAATATAATCAAAATGTTAATAATTGAAAAATGAAATTTTATTTGAACTTCCTTTCTCGTCGGGTTTGCGCATGCGCATCCAAGTTTTATACATTTTATACGTTTAATACATTTTATACGTTTTATACAAGTTTTATCCGCAATTTTTGTATAAAACTGCAAAATTGTGTATAAAACCCAACTCTGCAAATTACCTGCTTGGGGATTTGTTTACATTCATAGGAATGTGTCATAAAAAATTGTTTATAATTTTTTTTAATCAATAAAAAATTATAATAAAAGTATGAATAATTAAAAAAAAATCTTATTAAAAATCATTTTTCAAGTTAAAATAATTTGAAAATTTAATTAATCTTGAATATTCTTTGTTTAATTCGATCATCTACAATTGACAAGCTCCATCTATCTCATCCAGAGTTGGCAGGTTTTATCCCGCCGAGTATAATACACGGTTTTATACATGTATAAAACGATCGCGGATAAAACTAAGCCGATGTATAAAAGGTATAAAACTGTAAAAAACCAACCCCCTCCCCCTGAATAAACAGCTTAAAAGCTTTTCATATTTTATAATGTTTTAAAGCATTGACGATGTTGTTTGCTTTTTATTTAGTGAATAATATAATCAAAATGTTAATAATTGAAAAATGAAATTTTATTTGAATTCCCTTTCTCGTCGGGTTTGCGCATGCGCATCCAAGTTTTATACATTTTATACGTTTTATACAAGTTTTATTCTCGATTTTTGTATAAAACTGCAAAATCGTGTATAAAACCCAACTCTGATCTCATCTATGCCTTTGCCTGATTTGCTCCAAGTGATAAAAAACCGCCTTTTGTGTTCTGACAGGTTCTGACAAATTAAATAAATAGTGTATCTATTTTTTTTTTTATATATTTATAATTTCACCAAATCATCGTAAAGGTAAATTAATTATTCTCTTTTCATATTAACCCATTTAATCATTAATAATTAGTATTTAATTATGAAAATTAGATTTCTATAACCTGTTGGCAATCAATCATACTCATATTTTTTTCCCTTTTCATATAATTCTCATCCACTTTTAATAATATTCATTTTAATTTGCTTATTTAAAAATATCTGTTAATGTTGTTAAATAAAGCTTTTAACAATTTAAGCTATTTTTATTTTTTCTGAGTGAAGTCAAGTCACATGTGATTGTCTGTTCTTAATTCTAATAATTCACTTTACTTTCTTGATTTTAATTATTTCAATACATTAATTAATCAATTTTTCATTAGTAATTTAATCCTATTCATCTATAATTGTGTGTAATTTATTATAATTTTTTGTGATTTGAATACACTAAGACAGTAATGTCATTTTACTTTCTCTTACCTATGTATATATGTAATATATATATAGAGAGAAAGTATTGTCAAAAATTCGATGTCGAGATTTTGATGGATCTTCACGTTTTGAGGTCCCCTGAATCCAAAAAAGTGGTTTTCGCGACATGGTCTGTCTGTGTGTGTGTGTGTCTGTGTGTGTTCAATTTTAAGCATGAAGGAATTGAGCTATGAGGCTGAAATTTTATATTTAAGTTAAACACCCCCCGGGACCGGAAAAATAAGCTTTTAATCAAAATCGGCCAAAGAGTACTAGTACTTTACTGATGTACTTTTTCAGTTTTTTTCGATTTTCTCAAAATTCGCTCTAACGATTTTGATTAAAATTCAAAAATCAATTATTTTTTCAAATGTATATTCTCGTTTTGCCCTCAAAATTGTTTGAAGCACACTTTACTCTTGTGCTTCATAGGAGAAATGGTTGCCATGGTTACAAAATATAAATATTTTCCCATACTTATAAATTTTACATCTGAATTCAAATATTCCCTACTGCCGGGAACTAAATACATGTCGACACAAATAATCTGGTGTGACAAGCACAGTACACAACTTTCGATTACCGAAGGTAAGAGAAAGTTGTGATGTGCGCCAGTCACACCAGATTTTTTCGTTTCATATCAAAAAGGAGACAAATTTCCTATCCCTATTTTTTATTTAGTATCAATTCAAAAGGCATAATAAAATTTTAAATTATTCACTTTTTGCTTTTTTAGTCCCATATATATATTCTTTTTCATTTTATTGTCATTTGCATACTATTTTAGCCATATTCCATCTCTATATATATATATAATTATACAAAAAATCGAGCCACCTATTTTTTTTCTCAGCTTCACATATCTCAGACATTGGATTGGAAATAATAATAGTATTTTACATTATAATATAAGGACAATTTTTATTCCTCATTTACACTCTGTTAACATTAAAATAGCCCACGGGGCGTGGTGTAGAGGTTAGCGTGCTAACCTCATATACCAAACGTCGCGGGTTCGGACCCCAGGCAGTCCGATGATTTTATTTAAGCCATCTGGATACCAGATGGCTTAAATAAAAATGCCTGGACCCTAATATATATAAATTCATAAATAACGGTTATCGTAAATGTCTTATATGGCCTGAGCTGCCGAAAAGACAGTGTGAATGTGTGTGTGAGTGTGAGTGTGAATGAGAAAAAAGTGTGAATGTTTTTAAAAAAAAAAAAAAAAAAAAACATTAAAATAAGAGTCAAGGATTTTTCGCATCATAGAAAGCAATTTAACCTCAATTAATCAATTTTCATTTATTCTTTTTTCAACTGTTTAATTTCAATGTAATCACTCAAGAGAGACAGAGAGAGAAACAGACTCTCCCGAAGCGGTCAACTTAGTACCCAGGGCATAAGGTATGATTGCTAAACGAATACAAATTTAATTGTATTCACTTTTCAATATTTACATTTTAGAAAAATTTTTTTTACACATTAAATGTAGATTAAAGATATAAATGTAGATGGGTGGAGGGTGCACCATGCCAACGAGAGGGATATTTTTTGAATCTGCAGCTCCTCGTGAATCTAATTGTGGAGAAATCAACGAGAATACTTTCATTTTAGGCCTTTTTTGGATATTCGTTGTTATTGTTGTTGTTAGAGCTTCAGGTGCCTGCTTAATATTTTAGCTAGTTCGTTTTGTTAGGATGCTTCGATTTGTTTTTAATTTAGGATTCAAACGGAGAGCTAAAATGAAAGATATTCTCGTTGATGTGATTTCCTCCATAAAGAGATGCGGCCAGATCTGATTGATAGATCGAAGCCCAGGTTCTTAAGTATTCTTGTGTTTTGGGAAAATACGTCTTTTGTTGACGCGCTCGGGAGTCTGATATGTTTTTGTATCTTTGAGGGTGGCTTTGAGGTGGCTCTATGAGTAAAGCGAGTCAGGGAAGGGTTGCCGTTTCTCCAGGAATAGCCTAGAGGATCAAAATTGCAATCCTTGAGGCTAGGAACCCGAGGGCTCCACCGACCTGATGGTGGAGACGGGGTTACAAATCTTCTCTCTATTGTCTTCGAATTTTGTGTTAGGCTAGGTAGGATCTCTTCCAAGTTAGCCCCCGCACTCGTTTGCTCGTAATGCAAAAAATCACGTTCATTCTCATTGATACGATTTCTCCTGCTCTGTTTACAGAAAATATTCTTTTTATTTAATTTAATTTAATTTTTACTAAACAATCAATGCAAATTTATTACTTAAAACCTCGCGGTTTTTTTTTAATTTTCCTTTACTACAAACTTTTTTTTTTGTAGTAAATGAAAATAAGTTTTTTGTTGGTGTTTAGTTTTCGTTAATGAATATTTGTGTGAGAGAAGAGAAAAAATTTCTCAAATGAAAGGTAAATATTCTAACCTAATATTCTCATAATTAACCGATTAGACTTCATTCTAATTCATTTTTTTTTTTAGGACGATCGATACATTTTGATAAATAAATAATATTTATCTAAAAGAGCGACGAAAGATATGCTCAATATACATCAGACTTTATAATCTAAATATATAAAAAGCTAGCGATGGAGAAATTTGTATTTGACTTCACAGCTCATCCATTCTAATCTTTTCATTTTCTTTATAATTATATGAATCTGGTGTGACAAGCACAGAACACAACTTTCAATTACCGAAGGTAAGAGAAAGTTGTGCGCTGTACCACCAGTCACACCAGATTTTTTTTTATTACATAATTTCTAGAGGAACTTCGAGTGAACGGCACTGCGCACAGTACACAACTTTTTCTTAAATTTGTTAATTGATGGTGCTCAATTAATAGTTAAAATGAATGAAATAAATAAATTTATTTTTTCTTTCTGAGGAAAATAAACAAATATTTAATATTATTATATGTATATATACAGAATATAAGGTATGCGTCTTATCTACCCGTATATATAAATGATAGACTTGTAGTTCCTTTCTTGGACAGTAATACAGGTTCATATTATTAAAAGTTTACCATTCTTTTAATAATATAAAACAGTATAAACTATAGCTTCTTGGTTTACAGCTGCATATATTTGCATTTTATTTGAATTACAAAGTTAATGCTATCTATATAGGCTTAATTACCAAATTATCAAACACAGAATGCAATTTCATTCTATGTGTAATATTTTTGGTAATTATACATCATTAACTATGTAATTCAAATAAAATTGAAGTCTATTTGAATGTAATTCTTCAACGTTATCATTAATTTTAAAACAAAATTGTTTTTACATTAATAATATTCATTTCATTAATAAAATATCATTTGTAAAAACAAAATATATATATATATATATATTGTTCATACACTATGTCTTAAGTAATATGTATTAATATATAAATTTATATTTTTCCAGTTCTGAATATATCTGTCTTTGTTGCCAAAACAGTATAAACTACGGGTATATAGAAGAAACTACGAGTCGATCATCAATATATTATATACTGTATATTATATATATAAATATTATATTATCACAGCCAAATGTCTTCTATATAAAATCCATTTTTTCTATATGTGTCAACTAATATTTTAGATTCTTCATATGGTATTCCTGAAATAAATAATAAACGATATAGTATGAATTTTGAGAAAAATGTAAAACATATAGTTCAAATAATTTTATTTAATGCAAATGCTTATTTATTGCAAAGGTGGGTCCATGGAGAGGAGAGGGTAGATATTCCGATGTTTGTATTAGTTTTGGATATTTAGAAAGGGATGTTTGGAAGGTGCAGTCCTCTAAGTGGTTTGGGTTGACTCCCGGCCTGTTAACATCTTGACCATTCGAGGAGTAGGCAGAATGAGACTCATGAGTTGAACCAAACCAATTAGAGAACTAATTTAAGATCATATGCAGTATATTCGCTAGAAGTCATACACTTTTTCGAGTGATGTGAGTGTGAGACCATTCCAAAAAAATCTTGACATCAAATTTAAATGAAATAACGTGAAGATTTAAAGCTATTTTCATAATACGAGGGTTGATGATAAGGTTCCAAAAACATATTGTTGATCCCGCCAAGTGCAAGATTCGTTCCGTAATTCCCTTGGATTTTGCATGCCAAAGGAACTCTACCCGTGGATATTCATCGTCAGTTGACAGAAGCATTTTCGCGTTGGAGCATCTCGATAACCATCTCCGAACTGACGATCTTCCTCTACGTTCTTCATCGAGGACTTTCTTCCATCCGACTCTAAACTCTCTGCACACCACTTTCGGACGTGTTGTACGGGAATTCGCTTGTCGCCAAACACATCTGTCAACTGACAATGAAATTCCACGGGTAGAGTCCCTTTGGCGTGCAGAAAAAAGCGAATTACGGAACAAAACTTGCTAGTGCAAGGGATCAAGGGTCTCTGCATTTCAGAGGGCTGCAAAGCCAAGATTAAGGGGCGCAGCGAAGCGCAACTGGGCGGAATCGAAAGTGAGGACACAGCGGTGTTGCGGGATTTCGCCTCGCACCTTCACGTGCGATTGGAGCACTTTAGAACCTTATTTTTGAATCAACCCTCGTATATTGAAGTTTTTTTAAATAATTGAAAAATATTAAAGATAATAAAATAATAATATATATACCTTTGACGTCTTCAATTACTTTTATAATTGTTTGGTAAATATCTTTACACATTTTATTTGCATCGCCACATACATAAATATATGTTTCTTTATTTAAAAAATAATCAATAAATTCTTCTTTATGTGCAATAATATTATCCTGAAATTATTCGAAAAAATTTATAAACAAATTGATAAATAAAAAAGTTTAACTCGCAAAGCTACTCGTATGAAAAATTTGGTGTAACAGACGACTTTACTAAGTCCAAGACCATAAATAAATTTAAATAACATAAGAATTTAAAAAATAAAACACCTAAAAGTATAAAGCAAGAGAGACACAATACCAACGAGTGCATTATTTTTACTTTTTTCTCCATTTACGAGCTCAAGAAAAGTAGTGCAATAGATAAAAATAATATCTTACCTGAACATATTTGAGATTCTCATTTTCCCTTGAATATGATATAAAATAACGATTGAGGATATTATTTTCTAAATAGTCATCAATTTCTTTTCTATAAAATAATAAGAGAAAAAGAATTAAAAATCTAAAATTTTAGTCAACATTCTCTTTAAATATAAATAAGTTTATATTCAGAAGAATTGACTAAATTTTACCTGAAAATTTCATCACGCTCCTTATATCGACATCCATAAAATAGCCATGCTTCACCCAAAATTATATCCATCGACAATTTGAGAGCAGCTCGATGTTCCAAAAATCCAATAAATGGAGAAATTCCTGTTCCAGATCCAATCAATATTAAATTCTTTGACAGATCTTTAGGAAGTCTAAATGGATTTGGAATTTTTCGAAAGTACATTGGGACCTGAAAGTGAAATAAATAATAATCAAAATTTTAGTAAGGAAAAAACGCTCAGAACTATAACACTTTTTTATTTTAAAAAATTGGTAAATAATTAATTGTCATTTTTCACCTTGGTAGTTATAGTGAGATTCTCTAATGCTTCTTCTAAAGACTCATTAATTTTGTTATTCTTTGAGTTAGCAATATCTTTTAGCCACCCTGTTGTAAGCCCTGTTTGATCCTTTCCAAATTCTTCGAGTGTGAAAATTATTCGAAAATGATTTGCATTTCTATTGGTAATCTTAGGACTATTTGCTATGGAATAAGGCCTAGGTTTGAGTCGAGGTAGATGTTCTAAAATTAGCTCCATTGGGGGATGACATGAAGGAAATCGCTCAAGCAGGTCCCAAAGAGTAGAACGTTTTGCAATTATTTCATTTTCATACTCGTTAGTGCAATATTCTTCTAGAAGAGATCGCTCATTTTCTTCTGATGTATATTCACATAGAGCTCGAATTATTTGCTGAAAAACAAAGAACAATCAGAGTATAATAATTTTTACTTTCTCTTACTTATATACAGGGCTATTCAAAAAGGGCAGATTTCAAACAACCAAACTAAAAAAGATTGAAAAACAATTCCAACTTTCTTGGAAAGAGAAAACATTCAATTTTCTATGCATTCAATATGCAAGTTCAATATGAGCATCATGTGCTGTTACACGACAAATATCAAAACGGTGGCTCATTTTTTGCTGCACACTAATCAGATGGTCTCTTATCGAATTCACAGTTTCAACAATTCGATGTCGCGGACTTTCTAGGGTGTCAGTCATAGAGGGGATAAAAACACGGTCTTTTATGTAACTCCACAGAGTGTGGTTTGGGTGGATCCTCTTCCAAACTAACGTCCTGAAATGGTGTTATTCAGGTTAGAGAAATGGGGCATCATCTTGCTTGAAGTTGAAGATATGAATTCGATAAAAAAGAAAAAATGAGCTGCCGTTTTAATATTTGATGTGTAACATAAGATGCTAATAAAGAATTCATAAAAAATTGAACTTTTCTCTTTCCAGGAATGTTGGAATCGAGTTTCTATCTTTTGTAATTCATTGATTTGTAAACTCCTTCCTGGTTGCCACCATGCCATTGTTCATATATATCAACCACAACCACTTCCACACTCGAGAAATATACTATATATATACTGTCTATATATCGTCGCTTGCAACACGTAGTGACGTATCTCAAAAAAATTAAAAATTGAGATACAACGTGTCTTGGCGTCCTTTACATTATCACAAAGTGACGAATCTGTATTTCCATGTTTTTTCGTATTATTTAGGTTTTTGGTTTTGCGTATCTACACATTTAATATAACAACACGAACTATAAACAGATCTCCTGAAAAATGATAGAAATTGAGATACGCCACTACGTTATTCAGGCGACGATATAAAGTATTGAATTCATTTCAAAAATTTGATATCGAGATTTTAATGGAAATACCCGTTTTGAGGACTCCTGAGTCCAAAAAAAGTGGGCCCCACAAAATAGCAGAGCTAAGGGGTAAATCTTCAACCTTCATTAGGAAATAACAAAATAGACCACTAAACATTACACTAAATACAGATAGATGGCTTTCTATTATAAAATAAATCTATTTTCACTAAAATATCTTCTTGACTAATCGGTATCAAAATAAGTAATTATTAAAATATCACATTTTTTCTAATAATTAATCAGTATGAATTTTTATATATTTATTTACTTAATACAATTGAGCGTTATATCCATAGCAATGAACTTGAAGTTTGAAAATTGCTTAAAGTGTAAATGACGACCGCCTCAAGAGGCGGTAATGTCCATACCAACTTTCTTTAAAAATGAAGCCACTAAACAATCCTCAGAAACAAATATTGTGAAAGAAAATTATGAAGAAGATGATGATGAATCATTATTTTCGGAGGAAGAATGGTTTGGAACTTTTTTCTTAAAAAACATCCTAATAAATTTTGTGACAAAATTTTGTTATTTTTAATATAGGCTAATAGATTTTTTTTTTTTTGTAAAAACTTGAAAATAATTCAAACACATTCATGATAAATATAACTTATAACTAGCCTATTTAATTTAAAAAAGTTATAAATACTCTAATTTAAAATAAGAAAATGTTTTCTTTTTTATTAAGTAGCCCTATTAATTTTGTATTTTTCTATTTTTTAAAGGAAATCCATCGATAATTTTTCGGATTTAAATAAAAATGAAAATGATAAAGTGGTATCAAATGATTTAACAAAAAGTAGTTATCAAGAATGTAAGTATATAGAAAATTATACGCATAAATTGATATTTTAAAATCCTATATATTATTTAAAGATGTCAGGTTGGATGTCAGAAAAATATATACTGTATATCTTCTATATATTATTCGTTGGGCTGTCTGTCTGCCAAGCTCTGTATGGGCAAATTATATTATAATAGCCAAAGGCGGGTGGCGCGTCTAGTGTATAAAAATATTATTTTTTTTTTTTCATTATGCTGACATCCAAATTTATACTCAAAGGACTTTTCTCCAACATTGAAGATATACCATAATCAATCGTTAGCTGAGAAGAATTAATAAAATTAATGAAAAATCGCTAGATAAGCCTCTCATCTATCTCATTCTCCCATCAATATTCACAACCGTACTGTATATTATTATATATAAAAATAATATTGATAATAAATAAATAATATTGTAATCCGGAGAGAAGTTGCTGTTGATGTTATAAATCAAGACAAGTACAAGAGCAGCAAAGAAAACAAAAACAAAGCCTTCGGGCGTCGATTCCGTAGGAGAGGTTTCGGACAAAATTTATTAATCCATCTTCAATTAATAGTGTTCGAAAAGTCACCTTCGTCATTCTTCATCCAAAGATTTTTGTTTTCTTTGTTGCTCTTTCCTAATTAATAATTAAATAAATTAGAAAATTAAAAGACGGGGAGAAAGGTAGTGTATAACTCTCAAAAATTTCTGCTTCCATTCATTAAAAACCTAGATCGACTTTTATTTTTTTTTAATAATAAAATATTTTTCAGTCATAGCTAATGGAATAAAACGCTTAAACTCTCTTCCTTATCCTGCCACTTCGTCTTCTCTTAGCACACCATCAGAAATTTGTCGAATATGTCATGGGGACGCGGGAAGCAGTACAGGTAAATTAATCATAAACGATTTTTTCCCCTATTTTGCTAAAATACTAATATAAAATGTTTTTGATGTTATTCTAAAACATTTTAATAGATATTAATTTATTTCCCAAGGTCTTGGAACTCTTGTTGCTCCATGTCATTGTCGAGGTTCTGTTGCCCTCGTACATATGAAGTGTCTCGAAAGATGGCTTAACGAATCCGGAACAGAAGAATGTGAATTATGTGGTTATCATTTTCAAACAGAACGCTCAACAAATTTTGGTCTTTTCGAAGGTTTTCGACTTTGGCTTGTTAGTACTGCTGATATCAAACAGGTAAAAATTTTTTAAGACTTCCCTTTTTCTTTCTGTATTGTTTTAAATATTAGCCATAAAACCTCTAAAGAATTATGTTTAATTAAAAGGAAAGTCACTTAAAAAATCATAGGCGCCTTCAGGGGAAAGCCTGGTTGCGCTACTATCTCCTGATGGCATCTTGATATACAGTTAGGGACAATATTAAACCCCAGCCATGCGTTTTCTATGTCCGAAATGCGTATAAAGTGTTAATATTAAATAAATGTATCATTGAAACAAAAAGCCTTCTGTACTTGAATTTAATTCTCCTATTAAATGTTTAATTGTACTTTGTTTCATCAGTAATTATTTTTAAAATATATACTGTCTTGCTAAAATAACATTCCTTAAAACTTTTGAACAGTTAACCCTGGATTTTATCTGGTTTATGATGATGACTCCTTTGGCATTGTTTGCTTTATATATGGGAGGAATAACGGCACATATTATTGTACGCCGAGGCGGAAGAGACATTCATTGGACCATAATCCTGCTTCTTTTTACCTCAACACTAACTGTGATTACGTAAGGAATTTGAACTAAATTAATCATGCCTGAAGCCAGATAATTTTGGGGAAAGAGTTAGTTCAGGAGCAGCAAAGAAAAGTCTTTGTATGCCAAATGCTCTTGGTACACATAAGTCCGTGCACATGTACATTTTATTAAAAGGGCGTTTAAAACAACCTGAGTGTCTTTTAGAGAATCTCTAATATATATATATGTGCGCAGAATTTTATGCAACAATGACTATTGTGCTTGAAATAAATATAAGCCTACAAAAACTGAGGATGGACGAATAAATTTTGACCGAAACGTCTCCTTTGGCATTTCTTTTCTTTGCTGCTCCTGTACTTGCTCTTTCCAAACTTATAACATCAACAGCAACTTCTCTCCTGATTAAATTTTTAAATATTTTAATACCATATTTATTAATTTGTTTTTTTGGGAGGGGGAAAGAGGTTTCAACCTCTATTGACCTCCTTCACAGACTACGAACCTGAATTTTATGACCCATTTTGTTCAAGGCATTTTTTTCATTTGAAAGAAATTTTTTTTAAATCTTTTTGAATATTTTTGTCTTAATTGGTCTTAATTTTGATTTCTTCATTACAACAATTGGGTGACAAGTGGTCTTCGTTGGAATCTATTCTAGCTTTTGTGGAGGGAAGATATATTAGCTTGAGCACTAAACATAACAAGCTAACCAATCAATAGTATTGCAAACATTGTAGTTGTGGCTGTTGAGTTGTATCAAGGAAGGGTTGCAGGAGCAGAGACTGGCAGCCAATTTTTTTTCTTTAAAGATGCCAGTCTCTGTTCCTGCAACCCTTTCTTGATACTAACCAATCAAACCAATAGTATAAATTATTCGCTTAAAGTCGGTCCGAGTATATCACCTTCTTATACTATTTAGATTACCGATTCTCAATGAGTAGCCCGCATTTATAGGCCGGTCGATGCTGCTGTTATTTACTTTATTCAAAATTAATAAATATATGTCTATTTTCAGATATTATGGCTGGGTAAGTGCTGTAGCAAAACATCACGCACAGAGTTGGTATCGATGGCAACGATTGCATTCGTCCATCCGAATAATCAATTTGGCATCTAACCCAGATGTAAATACTGCTACTGCCACTGATCAACCTGGTGTTTCCAACTAACCTTTTTGAGAATGGCTCGCAATTCGAGAAAATATGTAAGAATTAATCGAATAGATGTATCTGTTGTTGGTAAATGTATTGGTATCTTCTTTTTAGGTCCTTCTTCTAAAGAAACAATATCACATAACAAATCGGCACGTTCATACCAATCTAATCGAGAAATCAGACGATCCACTTCTTTTTTACGATTTGGAGCCAGAATTCCTATTGTGTCTCCAGGTTCAAATAATCCTGTAGATGATTCCTATATAAATTAAAGAAATAAATAAATATTAATTTTCAAAAAATACAAATTTCGTGAAAGTTAGCTTTTTAATTTATATAATTTTTTTTTTTCTTTTTTTTTAGCCGAAATAGAATGAATGCTCTAGGTTCAATAAAACTTCCAGAATAAGATGTTTCGGGTTGAATTTATTTGGCCATCTTCAGTTATTGGAAATTATACACATAATGCAAGTGCACATGTGATTGAACCATAATTTTGTATGAAGCAAATAAATTTTATTATTGGCATATCCTGGTTCAATCACATGTGCACTTGCATTATGTGTATAATTTCCAATAACTGAAGATGGCCAAATATATTCATGCCTAAACGACTTATTCTGGGGGTTTTATTGAACTGAGAGCATTCCAATTTGGCTGATATCTCCATCTACCCATTATAATCACATCACAGCCACAACTTCAAAAGCACTTAATAATATAAAATCACTTATAGATGCATTGAATATTGATCCATTTATAAATGATTGTTTATCGTTATATAAAGAATTCATCGATTATTACGATGCTATAACAAAAAGCAATTAAAAAATTTTGTTTCATCCTTGATTAACCCATCACCTAAATTTTAAATAGCTAATTTTAAAAAAATTGTTACCTGTGAATCAAACCATATTTCGTATATTTGTTTTACATCTTTTCCAAAACTTAATAATTTAAAATCAATTATAGATGCATTGAATACTGATCCGTTTATAAATGGTTGTTTATCATTATATTTCACGTGATTAATCTGTAAAAGATAGATTATTTAAATAATTAATTGTGTGCTATATTCAATTATTTGAATATTTTAAAAACATCAATTCTTTGGAGTAGAGGAGGACTTTATGTTCGAGCCATAAAATATATTTAAATTAATTAAATAGAAAGGACTGAGTCAAAGTCTAAATTATCTCAGATGTCAAAAAGAGAGTTAAAAAATTAATTTTTGTGCTGTTCTTGTCTTAAATAAATGATTTGAGTAAAAGAAGAATATTTTTGAAGCTAAAATTGATTTTCAAATGATTGATTACTACAGGGAAATTTTCAATTATAATTTATAAATAATTACCTTGCTGTTTTTTGACGTAATAATGTTCAAAATACGTTTAGGAATAGGAGGTAAATTTTTTATACACATTTTAATAAAATATTTTAAAAATTAACGAAAATTGCAATCATATATTCAATGACTTAATAATCTGGAACTCTGATTCATGTTTTGATCAGGAAGAAACAGGGTAAAGGAAATAACAATGATTAAGCATGCAACTGGCATACAGGGATTAACGGATGTATGAGGCAAGAATGGTCCATAAATAATAGATAAAATTAGTTAAAGGCAATTAAAAAGTTGTTTTTCTAAATTATATTCGTTACCAATTAATTTAGAATGGCAGGTACGGGCCTTTAAGGCTAAAAACGACCTTAAAAAGAAGTTAGAACATGATTCTGAGTGAATGGCGGTTTTATTTAAACAAGTAAAAAAATATGAATACTAAAAGTGAGAAAAAGCCTTTATTTAAATAAAATTTAAACTTATTTATCAACTCTTAATATTTCCAAAAACTAATATTTTTTAAATAACCAATAATCTATTTAATTTTAATAAAAAATTTCATTCTTGGCCTCCAGACGGCATTCTGTATTATTCGGAGATAAACAGGCGATAAGGCAATTAACAAAAAAAACTTTTGCAATAAAAAAAAATATTTTATATTGACCTTTGGATTAAACAGATTTAAATCTAAAATAAATATATATACATAAAAATAATCTTCTTAAATTATTAATCTATATATATAATGAGAAAAATGCTTAAAAAAAATTAATCTATAGATTTTAATAGTATTTATTTAAATATCTTAAATGAAGGTAATAAAATTAATATTATAAAAAAAAAAAAAATTATTGAAAGACTAGAATATTTTTAAATATTTGCAATGAGTTGGTGGTGGAAATTTGGAAAGGGCCGTAATTTTCTTTCGTCACTTAGGTTGGTATTTCCCTCCGCCTCTTTGATTATACCTATTTTAACCAGGTAAAGTTAGACATTTCGACATTTATCTTATGCCCATCAAATGATTTATCAAATAAAGAGATTTGCATCCCATTTTATCAATAAAACAAAATTATTAAATGTTTAGTAACAAATAATTCATCAAAAGACAACAAAATGAAACAAGCCTTATCATATTTTTATACTTTAAAAATTAAATTAACCTATTTTTAAGGTTCGATTTATTTATTATTATTGTTAAATTAATTAAAAGAAATTGATAATTATTGAGTTTTTATAAAAATTAATTATCTTATTAATTCAAATGTTTTTTTAACCTAGATAACTTTCACCTATTTGTCATAACACGTTAATTAATATCCAGATGTTAATTGTTCTATGATTTATTTGTTTGATTTAGTTTCTCAAGAGATATGGAAACTGAAGGGTTGGGAGGATCAGAAGATTCTCCTCCAGCCTTTTCAACGGAGACATCGGGGTCATCATCCTGGAACCAATTGATGCACAATGTATGCGATCTCAGACGACGCCTCTCTAGTTTGACCACAACAGCTGTTCCAAGCAGTCTGAATTTTAGATTGCTTTCGGATGGTCGAGTTCGAATTTATTTCCTTTGTACGCCTCCAAGCACTGGCTGGGAAACGACCCTTCTCTATTTTGATATCTTACCAAGTGATGCAACAAACGTTAGGTATATTTTAAAACATAATTTATCAATGAAAATATGGAATGAAAATAAACAATTTTTTTTTGTTTATCTTTGTTTTGCTCATCTATTCTTTTTCAGATACAACTTAAGACTACAATTCACAAAAAAACATTATATTAACATTAGACCTCTAGATGTATTATTTTTTGTGTTTTTTTTCTAAATTTTCCTAGAAAGAAAAAGAGTTTTGGAAGCATTTGACATAAATGAAACAAATTGTTTCCCTGAAAAGATCTAAATCTTAATTTTTGGTCTAAATTTATTGGCTGTCCATCAACTTGGCTCATGCTGTCATGGCCGTGATACAACTGTGATTGTAATTGAATAAAAAATTAAATATAGATTAACAATAAATTTTTATACTTATAGACCAATAAACGCGTTCTTTATCTTTGCGCTAAGGGCCAGGAAAAATGTTATTTGCACTCCATATAATCCTTATTTTATAAATTAATATATGATGCCAACTACTCGATTATATATTAATTACAGGCCACGAAGATTTGTCTGGCAACATGCTTTTGAAGCCAATTTTCACGGGGCATCAGCAACCCGTTTCACCAGGGAGGAACAACTACTTTCAGAACGTAAAAGATTAGCCACTTGGGGCATAACCAGCTATGAATTACATGAAGAAAGTGGAGTTCTTGTCTTTCCAGCTGCTAGCAGTTTATTCCATTGTGTTGATAATGGACATATGGTTTGTACAATATTATTAGGTATTTATTTCTGTTAATTTTTTCTGTTAGGATAATTAAAACAAATTTCCAAATATTTTTTTTTTTGTCTTCCCAAAATCGATGTTTGGGATGATACCCTCATGTATCCTGCCATTTTTTATATCCTATCTATTAATATTTGATTGGGGATTTATCTAAATAAATATACCAATATTAATTAGATGGACATAGTTTAAAAGTAAATTAAGTTAAGTTGTATGCTGGGTATGTGAGATTGGAGTTGGGAAGAATAAAACCAGCGTTGTCGAACACCTTTACACTTTTATTCAGGCAGACGTTTCGGTAACCATACGTTATGGTTGAATAAAAGTGTAAAGGTGTTCGACAACGCTGGTTTTATTCTTCCCAACTCCAATAGTTTAAAAGTACCTTACAAGAAATAACTTTTTTTGCTCCCCCACTCTTATTTTGGTTACGGATTAGATTTAGTCTGAAATTTCTTGGTTGGCATTGCCTCCCCCAAGAGCAGCGTGTCTTCGAAAGGGAAAATTTAGGATGAAGAAGGAATCAGACTCGAGGATAGTATGTTCTGTATTTGGGGTCCAGGTCTTATTTAAGCCATTTGGTATCCGAACCCGAGGCCCTTTCCATCCAAGGCAGGCGCGCTACCCGCTTGAAGTTGTGGCTGTGATGTGATTATAATGGAGAGATGGAGATGTCAGCCAAATTGGAATGCTCTAGGTTCATTAAAACCCAGAATAGAATGTTTCGGCCTGATTCGGTCATCTTCACTTATTGGAAATTATAAACATAATATAAGTGCACATGGGATTGAGCCAGGATTTGTCAATAATAAAATTTATCTCTGATCTTGGGCACAGGAGCCATATAATTTTGTATGAAACAAATAAATTTTATTATTGACATATCCTGGTTCAATCACATGTGCACCTGCATTATGTGCATAATTTCCGATAACTTAAGATGCCCAAATAAATTCAGGCCGAGACGGCTTATTCTGGATGTTTTATTGAACCTAGAGCATTCCAATTTGGATGACATCTCCATCTCTCCATTATAGAGACTTAATCTCAAAATATTTTGATAAAATAATTAAACTTTTACTATTTTTTTTTAGAACGGACCCCTTTTTCCTGCTGAACTAAAAATGAACTCAACCGGTGCCAAATTAACACCTCAAATTTGTCCTACAAATTCAGATCTTGTTGCATATGTTTGCAATAATGATATATGGGTATCCCATACTCTCTCAGGTATATTATATTCTTTTTCATTCCTCTATCTTAACTTCTAACAAGATGTATTTTTTAGGAAGCAATGTTCGGTTGACATATGCTCACAAAGGTGGTAGAAGCCTTGCAGAAGATCCTTTAAGCGCTGGAATACCTTCATATGTAATGCAGGAAGAATTTTGTAGATATCAAGGATTCTGGTGGCAACCTATCAATTTAGGTAAACCTTTTTTCTTTATAAATGACTATAAATCCTATTGAATTATTTGTTTCTTTTTTTAGATGGAATATATCGAATAGTGTATGAGGAAGTTGATGAAAGTGATGTAAACATATTTTGTTTTCCGTCCACAAATTCAAATTGCGGCGAGATTGAAGAATTTAGGTAAAAGTTATAAATATTTATATTTTATTAAAATCAAAATATTTTTCTACACGGTTCTATATATATATATATATATATATATATATATATATTACTCTTTTTTTTAGATTTCCGCGTGCTGGCACCCCAAATTCTAAGTCAAATTTAAAATTAGTTCAATTTAGATTAAGCGAAAATCTTCAAATTCTTGAACCAGAAACTCTGGACCTGCAATACCCGTTGTCAATAATGTTTCCTTGGGCGGAGTATTTGGTACGTGTAGGTTGGCTTCCTAACGCTCGACAGTACGTATTTATTTGATTAATATTTTAAATAATTTTAGACTTAATGATTTTTATAAGGTCTGTTCGATCAGATGTCTGACGGCGCCCGACGAATGCGCTTTAAGGAAAAGTGTATTATTTTTCGTTACTGCGCATGTGTACTTCCTCATTACGCATGCGCCGCCAGACCCCCTCAGAAGCATGATCGAACAGATCTATAATTAGGAGAGAGATTTCATATTTGTTTTTTTTTTTGTATGGCCAAATGATTTCATTACCGAGACCCCATAATTTAAATAAAATAAACTAGATATTCTCCAAAGTAAAATGGGAGATATATCACATTGGATATTTGCAAATTTGTCAAAAAAATATTGAATTTTCAGCATTCCTTCCAATTATATATGGAAGATAAAATATGAGATTTAAATATAGGCTGATCAAATCAAAAAGGACGAATTTTAAAACTTTGTCAAATTTTCAATTTTAATCGTATAAAAGGTTAAAAATAAACAGAGAAATTGAGGTAATTTTATTGCTAAAAGAGAAAAACGGAACAAATAAAATAATCTCATTTAAACCTTCCCAGAGCCCAGAGACACGGGACTTTGGGGTTAGCTGAAGTCTAAAGTGTATGACGACAAACCAAATCATCCAAGAATTGAAGGAATTCATCAGAAATAAGAATGTCAATTCGATATCAGACGATATAATTCAGAAAGCCATGACAAACTCATCATCTGATATAACTTTTTAAATGAATAATTGTTGGAGTTAAGCGGAAACATTTATGTACGACGTATTCTTTGAAAAATCAAAGCAAATTATTTTGTTTTATTTAATTTATTCCTTTTTGGCTACCAAGGCCATTAGGACAACGCGAAGACCCCTGTCTAGGCGCTCCGCCAGCCGAAGGGGGGCGGCGAGGCTAGTCCCTTAAAATAAACACCCCCTTCCCCCTCCCACCCAGGCGCAAATCCTGGTTGCACCACTGTCTGGAAGAGTGCCTTGCAACTGAGGGTCGTCATTTAAATGAGATTATTTTTCGCTCTTGATACTGTATGTTTTCGATTTTTTCTTTTTGCCAATAAAATTTTCTAAATTTATTCTATATAGTATGTTTATTTTCAATTCTGTACGATGAAAATTAATCCGTTTTGGTATGACCTCCCTGTATATTAAAATTAATTGTATTATACATTATAACAGAAAAAAATAAAATCTTTGATTTAATTTAATTAAACACAGTATGTTCATATTTTAATTATCTTTCATTTTAAAAAAATTCAGCGGTCAATATCTTTAAAAGTGATCGAGTTTTAAAAGTTGAGACCTCTGCACTCCCTATTTTATTTTTTTAATCTAGAGGTTTTGTTATTTTTAGAGAGAAATTAAAATATAGAATTACATATTTATCTCCCGGTCACGCGCCCTTATCAAAATTTGTATCTTATTTTTTTTTAGTATTTGGCTTCAACTTCTTGACCGGCGTCAAAAAAGACTGGATCTTGTTCTTCTCTCTCTTGAGAGTTTCATTGAACCACCTCCGAACGTTTATTCACCAGAACACTCAACGTCACATACTCCTATACCTCCTCCTCAAATCCTATACTCCGAACGAAGTGATGTGTGGATCAATGTAAGTTTCAATATATTTTCTCTATTTATAAATAATTTTTTTAAGGATCACTGGGTCTCTTTCCTTCTTAATGAATACAAATATATTTCTGCCCGTTTGTACCAACACATCTAAGATCTTAAGCTCGTCTTACATCTTACAATTGAATTTGAAATCAGGAAATCGAGTCTTAAGATCCTCTATTTTGCCTCCATCGCATAAATAATAACAATAAGATATCATTCAATTAATATTGTACTTAAACGAATAAATAAATAAATAAATAATATTTATTTAAAAAAAAAAATTCATTCTATATATAAATAGTTGAATAGGTAAAATGCCACATTTCAGGTAAAGGAAGGCTCAAGGGGAGCTTAAGATCTAAGATGTTTTGATGCAAATCGGCATTAAATTATTTACATATGGATTAAATCTAAATTCTCTTTTCTAATTGACCCGGAAAAACTTAAAAACAAAATTATTAACAATCATTTTTTCTCATTTTAGGTACATGATCTTCTATATATCTTACCATGGTACCCAATGGATTGCGAATTACGTTTTATTTGGGCGAGTGAAGAAACTGGATTCAGACATCTCTACCTAATCACTGTTCAACTCAGTGATCATATGAATGGAATTGAAGATACCTTTGAACGTTTAGAAAGTAGGTTTATTTAAAAAGACATTTTTTTCGATATATCTCATATTTGATTGTCCCCAATAATTGTTGATAACATTACAGTCCAACTTTACCTTTAGATTATCAAATAATGTTTTCTCCTTTTTATTTTTTTAGCAATTCAGCCTAGAGTTATAAGTAAAATAGCATTAACGTCAGGAGAATGGGAAGTTATCGGCAAACACCTTTGGGTGGACACTACACATTCTCTTGTATATTTTTTGGGCTTAAGAGAAACTCCTTTGGAAAAACATCTCTACGTTGTTTCGTTAAACAGGCCATGTGAAATACGACTTCTCACCAAACCAGGATATTCCTATAGAGTGGATTTTAATAAGGTATTGGATTTCAAATTTAAAATTAAGATATTTTGGAGTAAATACGTCACTTGGAAGTAGTACTTTATCTAAAAAGTTTGTTCAAAAATTTTGAAATTTTCAATTTTTTGTGTCTTTGGAAAAAATGTCAAGGAATAAAAACTTTTTAAAATAAAATAATTTATCATAATATGACACAAAAAAATTGAAAATTTCAAAATTTTTGAACAAACTTTTTAGGTAAAGTACTACTTCCAGGTGACGTATTTACAAAGAAATCTACAATTTTAGTGCAAGGATTATATACCGAATTTCATCGACCTAGCTGCTAGCGTTCTTAAGCTATCGTGTTCACACACGCACAATAAACGTTTTAAAAGATTTTCTCCTATAATTGAATTTCCAGTATAAATTGGATTGCCTTTATCTCAAAAAGTGGATTCAATAACAACAAAAATAGTATTGTTTTCGTATTTAGCAGACCAAAATTGCCTAAAATTGTTTGATAAATCGCATGCCGCAGAATCACTGTTGCCCTGTGTTATAAATAAATTAATCATTAATTTTTTTAAATAGCCTATTTGCAAAAATTTAGTATATATTAATATATACCTATATATAAGACGGGTTCTAAAAACTTTCCTGTTTTCTTTCTTCCGGCAACTCATTTTTATATAGAATTATTGGAGGTGAAAGGATACTATCAAAGGTGTTATCACCAAACAATGAACAATTCCAATTATTGAGAAGTTTCGGTCAAAATTTCTTCAGCCATTAAGAAATTCTCTATGAATATATAGAAGATTGATCTATTCCTTGTTATTAAAATAAGTCTGTAGTTGCAACAAGACTTGAATTCGAATCCCACTCAAAAATACTCTTTTGAGGTAGGAAATTGGGAGATAAGATCTCTCTGTTTAACAAATGATTAAATTTTTGATTACCCACCTTAAGTGCCGGTTAGGAAATCCGTCCCAAAATTGAATTTATCCATTTCGTTTATTTAATACAGGAATGTTCAATGCTGGTGGCAGTTTATAGTAATATTGAAGAACTTCCAGTTTGCCAAGCAATGAGTGTAAATGTTTCACAAGCAGACTCTAGCATCCAAGGTGTAACGCTTACTTCAGTGGGATATTTAATAGAACCAGCAGGTAATATTTTTACTTCCAAAACATTAAATGATTTTTATAGAATTACAATTTTTTGCAGTTGCTGATAGCGATCTTTATACCCCAAAACTTTATACTCATCAGATCTCATCAGGCGATATTCTTCATGCGATGGTCTTTAAACCGCATTCTTTTGAGTTAAATAAAAAATATCCTTGTGTTTTGAATGTCTATGGAGGCCCAGAAGTGCAATTGGTGTCAAATACTTTTAAGGTATTTCTTGATTTTATTATCATCATAATTTTTTAACAAGGTTGGTATAATTTCAAAATTCTTTATTAATTATTTAAAGGGTATGCGCCAATTGAGGCTTCATATGTTAGCAGCCCACGGTTATTGTGTTATAGCAATTGATTCAAGAGGATCTCAGCATCGGGGCTTGTTATTTGAATCACATCTCAAGGACCGGATGGTATACTAAACATACAATTTTTTTTTTTTCTATTTCTTTTTATCTAATTTCTTAATATTTATTTAGGGAACAGTTGAACTTCTTGATCAAGTAGAGGTTCTTAAATGGTTAGCTGATACTCTTGGTTATATCGACATGAACCGTATTGCAATTCATGGCTGGTCCTACGGTGGTTATCTTAGTCTCATGGCCTTAGCCAAACATCCTGACATTTTTAAAGTAAGTTTTATTTTTCATAGTTCATTTTCAGTTCTAATGAATATTTCATCTTTTAGTTGTCAATTGCTGGTGCCCCAGTAACTTCTTGGCATCTTTATGATACTGGTTATACAGAACGTTATATGGATCTTCCTGAACAGAATCCTACAGGATATAAAAATGGTTCTATATTAAATTATATTAATAAATTTCCCGAAAAGTAAGTAAAAATTAAAAAAATATTTAGTTTTTAAATTATAGTTTTTAATGTTATTTATGTGAATAGTATAGGAGAATTTTGAAGAAAAGTTAAGCGTGATGATAATGATTTTACAATAATTTGAAAACCTAAAGAAATATACACCTGTTGCATTTTGTTAATTATATGTTGTCAATTCCTGATATTAGACTGATTGCCCAACCACACTCATTTATATATATATACTAGACGCAAAGCCCCGCCTTCGGCGGGGCTTACCCTAGCGGGGGCTGCGCCCCCTGGACCCCCCTTGCTCGCCTTCATTGAAAATTGTGGATTTCTATAAAACATATACATATATACATACCGGTACATACAAACATTTTTCCCAATTCATTTTTATAATATATAGAGTTTATTTTAACGGTTAATTATTCATGAACTGAAGATTTTTTGTGAATCATATCCTTTCCGGGACTCTCCCGGTACACAGACAAAAAATTTACGCCGATATTTTAGAATTCAAATGTAAATAAATAAAAAATCGTAAACATGGGTAAATATTTATATTTTGTTACCATGGCAACTATTTCTCCTAATTTTTATTTTTTTCTTATTTTAACGGTTAATTACTCATTAACTTATTGTTATTTGTGAAACGAAACCTGTCCGGGATTCTCACAAACATACACAGAAAATTTCCTCATAATTGGTTCAGTCGTTTAGGAGGAGTTCAGTCACATACACACGTACAGAAGAATTATATATATAAAGAATATATATATATATATATATATATATATATATAGGCCTACATTATATATATATATCCTGTATACAGTATATATTTTTTGAATAGTGAAAAATACACATTAAAAACTAATTTTGTATCCTCGGCGTTTATACTAAAATAACTTCAATACAACCTATTCTCTTAAATAAATAATATTTCCTTAATATTTATTTAATTTTGAGAGAAAGTTATTCAGAATTCAACTCTATAATTATTATCAAGTATCAATAAAGTTTGGTAATCGTCAAAGATTAAAACTAGAAATTCTATTATCAGACGCAAGACCACAAAAATTCACTTTCTGACATTGAGGATAGCCAATGTCAGACAAAAATATTTGTCTAACTGGCAAATTGTCCTTATCTTAATATTATATTGAGACGATATTCACACTTTATTGGGCTTCTTTTTCAAAGCTCTACGTAATTAATAATATTATTTATCAGGATAGGTGAAAAAAAGAAGAAAATTCGCAGCTAGTTGTATTTCATTATTTTTATTCCCATTATGTTGACGTTTCTTTTCACCTATCTTGATTGAATTACCAGCTATAAGCCCTAAGTATCTAATATTATTCATTTTGACTTCATCATTATTAAACCAAGAACCGTTTCTTCAATAAATAATTTATTTTCATTATTTTAATTTTTCAGAGAAAATCGTCTGTTAATCATTCATGGGTTGATTGATGAGAATGTACATTTTTTTCATACTAGCCAATTTATCAATGCATTAGTCCGAGCTGGAAAACCTTATCAACTTCAGGTAATTAATAAAAATTTGTTTGAAAATAAAAAATTCCTGATCAAAAATGACTAAAAGAACTTACTTACTGATTCTTAAAAAAAAATTTTGCATGCATACTCTTTTGATATCGAAAGATTTTCATCCTTTTATAATAAGATTGCTTCGCCCTCGGGGTTTGCTGTAGAGCTTAGCGTACTAACCTCGTAGACCAAACATCGCGGGTTCGGACCCCAGGCAGTCCGATGATTTTATTTAAGCCATTTGGATACCAAATGGATTAAATAAGAATGCCTGGACCCCCAATATATGTATATTAACTAATAACGGATATCGTAAATGTCTTATATGGCCTGAGTTGCCGAAAAGACAGTGTGAATGTGTGTATGAGTGTGAGTGTGAATGAGAAAAAAGTGTGTTAAAAAAAAAAAAAAAAAAAATTGCTTCCTTTTAATCAGGTCTCTATTCTCTAAGCCAGTGGTTCCCAACCTTTTTTGATGTGCGGCCCACTTTTTCAGTAATTTTTGATGTGCGGCCCCCACTTTTTCCGTAAATAAAAACGCTGAGGCCCAGTGATATATATATATATATAATTTTATATAAATATATATAATTTTTATCTTTTCTTAGACGTCCGCGGCCCAGTTCCAATCAGCTCGCGGCTCACGGGTTGGGAACCGCTGCTCTAAGCAAACAAGTTAACTTTTAACATCTGAAATCAGCGTTATTTCAATTTAACACCTTGACTCAAATTGATATTCTGTAAGCAAAAACTTTAATCCCAAAGCGTTAACATGATGTTATTACTTTACTTTTTAACACCCATTTTATGATGTTAAATTTTAAAGTCTGTTTTTAGAGAATTGTGTTTTCTTTCTCTTATGATGAGTATGACAATATAAGGGGCTTGGCATCTCCATGTTTTTTTTTTTTTTTAGAAATTTTTAATATTTTCCTCCTAAAACAATAATTCAAAAATTAAAATTAAATGAATTAAACAAATCAAAAATTTATTTTCCAGGTGTATCCTAATGAGAGGCACAGTCTTCGGCATTTGGAAGCAAGTAAACATTATGAAACTACATTGCTCTCATTTTTGAAAAATAATTTATAATGTAAGATATTAAACTTTAGTTTCCCTTTTTTTTTATTTTTTAAAAATTCATTACAAAGAAGTCACATAACGGTGCCCGAAGTGCATCGGACCGAATTTAATTTTATATATACATATATCTATTCCCAATTTTATTATTCGTGTTCATATTTTAAAATGTGAATATAGATGGGTGAATTCACCCAATTACTCTCTCAGTGCAATAATATAACAAGGCTTCAAAATTATTCATCTCCAGAAATAACATGCTTCTTGGTATTTTATCTACAGACAGTATCACAAAGTTTCTTATTTGAAACTACTATGGTGTATATCTTAATAGGTATTATTAATTTTTATTATGCAAGGGAAAAAAAATATTGTTACATCATTTTACTTAAGAAACTGATACCCTATGTTTTTTTTTTTTTTTTTATTTATAATACTTTTTTTTTCCGATATTGGAAATCATATGATCATAAATAAAATAACAGGCAAAATTGATTTGTAGCAAAAATTTCAAATTGTCTTTATATATATAAGGATAATGATAAAATACTAAAAATCGAATGGTTTAAAAAACTTACAATCTTTTTTTTTTCAAAGGAACGTTGTGATTTTTACTTATTTAACTAATAATTTTAGTATTAATAAATATTACCACCAGTTTTTTAACTTTGTATATATATATATTATATAATCATCAACTCCTAATTTATTTAAGTAAATTTCAATATTAGAATATTTTTCCCTATTATATTCATTTATAACAAATGTAAATATTTTTTTTAATAAACTTATTTTATATGTTCTGTTATAAAAACATAAAATGATGATACAAATAACTGCCACACAATTTAAAATATCTTTTGATAACTGTAATTTTTTCTTTCTTTTTTTTCCAATCATCTTGCCAAATTATTAAACTAATAACTCATTGTACATAGGCCTATGTAGTTTTAAATTCCCTACTTTTAACTATCCATTTATCAATATTTTCAATAAACATTTATGATTTGGATAGTTTTCAACTTAGCCTCTATTTATTCAGCATGGTTAAGATGAGATAATTAGATAAGATTCATAAATTTTATTATCAAAAACATTCATACATTGTTAATTATATTCAGAGTTCGGGAAAAATATACATATTTTAACTTTATAATCCTTCGCCATAACCTGAAAGCATTTTATAGTCAAGATAAAGTTAAAAGGGGTCCACATATTACGTACGCCTTTTTTTGTCGACTTTTAGCCCCCCCCCCCCCCCCCCCCAACGCGTTACGTAATATGTGGACGACCCCAAATCCAAATTCACTTGATATGATTCTTTAGAAAGTGAAACCGAGAAATAGAGAGAAAATAAATAGAAATTTTCATTTACGTCTAAATACAAATCAAATGGACGATGTTATGCATAAAGGAACCAAGCGACATTAAGCTAAATCTGAGTTAAAGTGCATTTCATTTGCTCACTTGTAAACAAACCCAATGGCAATGACTTTTTTCTTGTTTTATACAAAAAAAAAGTGCACCAAGTAATAATGTTGTGATTTAAATAGAGGTAGATCTTCTTTTTCCTTACAAGATGGCGGTCTTAACTCAATTTCGATCATAATGGCGCTTGGTTCCTTTATGTATAACACTGTCCAAATATAATATCAAAATAAATTTCAGGTCTAATGAAAATTAGCAGCAACAACGTCTGAATTGAAACAATGTAATTCTCATTTTCAACAATAAAAAGATTCAATTTTTCCTAAGGACCGTCGGCCAAAAATAAATACTTTTGCGTATTATCCGTTTATTTGTAGATATTTCGATCCCAGTGAGATGGAATCATTCTCAGTACAAGCAACAGGTGTTTTGCAAATCGTTACTTTCTCCCATCCAATATGACAAAGTAGCTGAGTATTCCATGAATGCAATTTTTATGATCAGTGAACATCTGTAGATTGTACTGAGGATGGTTCCATCTCACTGGAATCGAAATATCTACAAATAAACGAATAATACTCAAAATTACGGCCAGGCCATCTACCAAACAATAAAAAAAGAATCTAAACTAAAATTATAATAATATAAGCTTATTTTCTCTTTCCCATTTTCAATCTTAACATTTTATTCAACTTTAAAATTCAATGTGTAATTAATTGATAATTACACATTCAGGTTTTATGGCCCAAACGAAGACAATAAAATTTTATTTTTTTCTTACTATTCAGGATATCCACTGATGAATAATAGTCATAATTCTGTTAACTCATAGCGGATGAAAAAAGTGAATATATGATCACTATCGAGTTATTGAGCAGTTTAGAGATTTAATCTTATTTGCTTTAGGTATATTTTAAGAGTCCATGAATTAGTATTAACTTCATTAATAAATGGGATATTAGTTGGAACAAATGATACTTAAAAGAACAAATTTTATACTCTGGATCTTATATCTGTATGGCTTAATTCTGTACACCTTTTCCCATCTTATCAACTGGCCTGAAATTATAAATTTATTTTTTGTTCTAAACTATGAACTTCCAGGATATTATTTTCTTCATGATATCCTGACTATAACTTTCGGCCTATTTGTAATGATAATTTATTTATGTGGCAATTCCCATTTTTTATTATATATATATATAAATTTATGTTTAAAGTGGTAAAATAGTACTTATTTGTTAGAAATTAAAAAACATATTTTTCCAAGTTGATACATATGATACAATGTCATTGGATACTACAATTTTATTAAATAAAAGTTAAAATATGGTAGACAATCAATTGTATATTAATTTCCCATTTATAAAAATTATTCTTTAGGGTTGCATTTATACAATTTTATGATGGTAAATATTATATTTTGTTGGTGGACCAAATGGAATATCCAGCTTATCCTGGTGATTTCGCTTGCATCACGCCACTGGCGTGATAGACCCACCAGCAAAATAAATACTCACAAAATATTTTAAATAATCTATAACTTAATTTGTATTTTGTTATCCAGCGGTCATAAGAAAAATTTCATAAATTCATTTGCCATTTATGTGAATAACATTCAATTTGTCGTATTTTTTTTTATTTGTAATAAGACATTAAATATATATGGAGAATAAATAGAAGTTGTAGCGTATCTAGATGGGGGCGCTCGCCCCCCCCCCCACCCGCCCAAGGCGCATCAAGCATTTGGCTCCCTTCGATACCGACATCAGTGCCGTGCTTGAATTTGCTTTGCTTGGGGATAATTATCTGCTGAGGCGAGGTGGCATTTATTGAATTTGTTTTTATTAAAAAAAAATGATAGATATAGGAAAAATATTTTATTTAGTGTGTTTCAAAGAGAAATATAAATACGAAATAATAAAATGAACTAGTTCAGAATAGTTTTCTGAGTTAAATTATGTTTTATCCATTCCAGTTCTTGTCTTAAAGTTGAGAAAATGATAAAGATAACGGATTCGTTTTTCCATTTGATCCCATTTTGTTGGTCGCAAATAGGGCGTAATTCCTTGTCCAAATATTTTACGCTTTCGAAGCAGAAGCTGAAAATATATTTAAAGAAATTATTATATTTAAAGTATTTGATTAGGAACAAATTATTTAAATAAAATTCTTATTAAATATAATTAAACTATTTCCTACAGAGTGAACCAGCTTTTTATATAGGAGATGGTTCACAGAAAGAAAACTGGAAAGATTTATAATATATACATTTATATGTATCTCAACCAGTCTATTTATTTATTTTGGTAATGTAACTTCACTGGGCTCCGGTTACGGCTACGGCTAGAGGCTACCACGTCGCCAAGAAAATGGAATAAATTATCCTAAGTTGGAAGATATATATCGCTATGAACAAAGACTCTATTAGAAAATAAAAATATTGTATTTTGTACCTAAAGTAATTGTCAATTTGTGAAATGGCAGTTGCATTTCAAAAAAATAAATGAAGAAGTAGGATGCCAGGAAATTAGCCTCTACGAAATGAAACTCAAGAGTTTTAAAGCCGTCTCCAAGCCAGAAAATTAGCCTTTCCTAAATTAGATTCGAGTATTAAATTCGCAACTATCTCCATGCCAGGGAATTAGCTTCTACGAAATGAATCTCAAGAGTATTAAAGCCGAAACTGTCTCCAATACTTTTGAGTTTCATTTTGTAAAGGCTAATTCTTCATTTATTGCTAAAGTAATTGTATTTTATAAGTTTTCGGCTCATTCTGATATTTTTTTTTTTTTTTACAAATTTTCAGCTGACCATCCTAATATATCTTAGATTGGGACTCAAAGCTGTGATTCTTATCTCTGTTCAAAGGATGAATGGTATATTTGAAATTGTAATCGTTCAAAATAATAATTCTTAAGTGTACAAATCAAATTAGATATATGAATTGTATATAAAATTTAGTTATATAAAAGGTGAAATTTTTGAAAAGGGATTTAATGATTAAATAGATTATTACTATGACTATATATGCCGGTATAGCTACTGTTATATATTAAAATATAATTATTTTTTATCAAATTGCAACATTCCTTTCTTCGTTAGAGAAAATGTAATTTGAATAAATAAATACAATTTTTTTTTACCTGATATTCATTTCCCTTAAAACCCCGAAGCCATCTAGGAACCTTATATAAAATTTTGGTTGGATGTATATTTTGATCTCCTAGAATGTCAATGTAGTCGTTCTGTCCAAAAAGTGATCGTTTCTCATTCCAAGCATTTTTGGGACAATATAGGGGCATCGTTTTGACTCGTTCATCAACACGAGGAAGAAGGCCCCCTGTAAATAAATTATCTTTGTATCCATATCTACGAAGAGTGGGTCCTTTGGCAATTTTTTCTGCATGTGTTCTAAAACGAATCGACACTTTTTGTGGTAAATTTCCATTTAAAGACGGTAAAACTCTGCGTAATTGATTAAGGAAATTCATGATTTTTGAAATTAGTATTAAAGGTTTTTTATTAATATTAGCACATGAATTATATTTTTAAAATGAAAATGAAATAATACAATAAACTATTTTTTGGATTAATATCATTCATAAAATGTATGCATAGATCAGTGAGCAATTTTGACAAACAGGTCTACCAACATTATTTTGTTATGACTTTTTACATTTATTAGAAAATCTTTTTTATAGTTAACGTTTTAATAATTATGTATATAAATCAATATATAAAAGACAAAACTTTCTTCATATAAATTTATTTTGATTATTTTTTTCTATACCTTCCAAGGTATTGAAAACTTCAAGCCAACCTGCCTTCAAGCACGCTCATCAAGCTCGAACACGCATGCAAGATTTTTCAAATTCAACAAACGGCAACATTCTTGAAACTTTCAAACAATCAACAAACGATTACTCTCTTATTTGATTTTGTCTTATTATTAATTATTATTATAAGATAAGAAATAGATAGTGAATAGCTGTCATTATTCATAAAACTACATAATAATATTTATTTATAACGTAGTTATAAAAGTGCTTCTCTTTTTCAAACTTTTAAAAAACATTTTCGTGATAACACTCGCCATTTTAAGATTCTAGTGCATGATCTGTGGTCGATAAATGAATACATTTTTTTTAAGAAGACAGTTTTAGTAATAATAAAAAGTTAAATTGTCATGTGATTAAAAAAAAAGAAATAATTATTCCACAAGAATTAATCTCACGAATAACTCACAGATAAGGTATATATAACATACCTCCTTTTACCTCCTTTTTTGTATTAACATTTATCTCACCTTTTTAGAGCCCGAAGACGAAACATTTAGTCGAATTGACATTTTTATTATCATTTCCCAGTTTATCCCTTTGGATTTTTAATTTTATAATCGAAAAGGATTCTAAACACCCAACATCTTTTTCCGCCCTTATACCGAGGGCTCAAGTTTACTATCAACACTTGCCCCATTGTCTTTTTTTTTTTTTAAACATTCACACTTTTTTCTCATTCACACTCACACTCACACACATTCACACAGTCTTTTTGGCAACTTAGGCCATTTAAGACTTTGACGATAACCGTTGTAATATAATATTATCTATTGTGGGTTCAGGCATTTCTATTTAAGCCATCTGGTATCCAAATGGCCCCCATTGTCTTCTTTAGAAGCCTTTTTCCCAATTAGGGATCGGCATAAAAATGGCCATTTGGCGATGAGAGATGGATCTAATATTAGGAATTTTGTTAGGAAGGAATCTTTCAAGATTATTAGTAAAATATTTAAAAAATTTAATCCAAGTCCTAAATCCAATTTTTCTTTCAGTTCCATTGTATATCACTTGATTTAATAAATACTGTACAAGTATTTTGGCTAATTGACATTAATCATTCGCAATTCAGATATGTAATTTTTTGAGGCCCTGCATCTGATAATTTTTATATTAACAGGATTGACCGAAATATTTGATTGATGTAGAGGTGAACTGAGAAAAAAACTGAATTTATTTCTATCAAATTTTATATAATTAATTTTTATCGCCCAGGAAGGACAACGAACCAGTTCCATGAATTCAGGAACGTGAAATAAGAAGACCTTTACCTACGATCAAGAAATGACTACTTGGCACCAATATCGCCTTTGCCTCCCCTCACAAGCTCTTCAATAGGCTTGAGATTTGTTTGATCAATAAAGCCGTTCTTTTCAATATTTATTTATCACCTTAATTATCATTTGTAATTAATAATTTTAATAAAGGTCTTTTAATTTTAGTAGTAAATAATCTTTTTAAATAGTTTATTTAATCATTTTAAAAATGGAAGATGAATCAGCTGGGGTAAGTAAAGTTTGAAATAAATTTTTTATATAAATGTCACAATTTATGATTTTATTAAAATATTTTCTTTTTAAAATAGCAAGAGGAGGAGGAAAAACCTCCCGAAGCTCCTCCGCCTGTAAGTATAAATTTTTTTTATAATAAATGCCATTTTTTAATATTTATTTTATTCTATCTATAGGAACAAACTCATGAAGAAGCTGCTGAACAACCTCCAAAAGTAAGTTTCAAATAAAAAGATACAAGCAATATGAAAATATTAATTGATAAATTTTTGTTTTAACATATGAAGGAAGAGGCAGTACCAGAACGTCCATTAACTCAGGCGGTAAATATATTAAATGAATAATCATAGCTCTAAGTAACTTTAACTTTTTCAACGCTTCATATATAAATTTTTAATTTTTAATTCATTTTTTTTAGAGTTATCCTGATGAAGAAGAGCATTTAGAGGAAGAGAAATTAGAAGAAGAAGTACAAGAAAAAGTTGACGAAGAAGAAATCGGGATAGTTGAAGAGGAATCTGAAAAAAGCACAGAATCAGGATTAGAAGAAGAGGAAATAGCTGAGACTCTCGATCCGCGCATCCATATACTTGAAGATATTTTAACCAGGGCTATAAAAATAAAGCCGGATAAATTTCAAAGATTAGCAACTCATCCTGAAACAGGAGTATTTATCTTATCTCATTATAATATAATAATATAATATATCATATTATTACTATCTAGGAGAAAAAATCTCTTTACATCAATTATTTTTTATTATTAATTTTTCAATAAAAGAGGGAAGAGGCAACCAGTAAATAAATAATCACTATTGAGAACTCTAAAATTTGAGAAGTTCGACTTTATTTAAATATCGTAATTAGGGGTGTTCGATCATGGAAAAAATAATCGAATATACCATTTTTTTTTCTATGGTAAAATTTCCATTTTCTCCCTCTTGCGAAAATTTTTTCCGTTAAATTTTAATTTTTTTCCAATCATTTGACCTTTTTTTTACCATGCGAGTCTCATCCCATCTTTTCAAACGCATGCTTCACGAAAATCATCGATTGTGGAAAAATAACCGGAATAATCGATTATTTTACGCAGACCTAATTGTGATCATTTTAATATTGTAGAGACTCATCTCTGAATACTTACCCCCTCTTTTATTGTTAATACAATCTACAGACTTACAACTTCATAATTAATAATTGTCAAATCAAGACCGGAAACTAATCTCCCCCTAGTCATTAGAACCAGAAGACTTCTATCTCTCTATTAAGGTCTAGAGCAGGTGGCCAACCCAAATGATCCTGCGGGCCACTTTAGAAATGCATCATAACTCCGCGGGCCGCATATAAATTTATATATCCTCATATTAGTTTTGGACCCACTATAGGCATTTTTTGGTGTAAAAAAATAAAATAAATATATAGCAAAGAGTAGTGGCTGAATGTATAATTTATAATAAAGATAAAGGCACCCAAAGCAAAATAAAGATATATTTTTTTTTTTTTGCTTTATGAACAACAATTTCGATGTTTCGGTCAATTATTCCGGCCTTCATCAAGATATGAATTTTATTCGCCTCGAGCTTAGATGGACTATTGGTTGTGTGATGGTCACTCTTTAACCAGAAGTTATCTCAAGTGGTTCGCACCTATGTCAGGAGGTGCCAAGAGTCCGTCTAAGCTCGAGAAGAAAAAAGAAGAAGAAAGAAAAAAACAATTGTTGAAATTTTTCTTTTTATTGGAAATGGCCAAATTAAGTTATCCAATAAAAATAAAAATTTCAACACTTGTCTTTTTTTATTCACAATAAACTAATATTCACTTAGGCAAGTAATCTCGAAAAAACTAAAATCACATCTTAACAGGAATAGTCCATCTCAGTGGTTCCCAAACTGGGGGCGATCGCCCCCAAATGGGCGATTTGGCTAATGAACAGTCTATTTGAGCATTGATTGAAAAAATTCCATCCTTTTCAAACAAGGCTCTACCTAGTTAATATTATTTCACTCTTAAAATAAACGATTTTCTCGTATATTTATTTGCTTCAGTTTAAGTTACAGTTACTCAGACAAAGACTTATGACGAAGACAAATGATTTTAAAAGATTGCAGGGCGCAAGAAAATTACCCCCTCCTCGCCCCCCCCCCTCCCCTAAACGCAAATAAATATATCAGACCTTTTGACTCTTTAATCCTCTTTAACATCTTTCTCAGTATTTCTTTTATTAATGAAAAAAGCAATTGATTTCTTTATTGAAAATTTTACTTTTTTAAGATTATTTTGAGAAAGATAAATTGATGAAACTGAAACTACACTCAGCCTCTAACGTAGAATATTCAAATAAATATAATTTAATTTTTTTTTTTAGGAAGTTATTAGAAAATTCTTGGATGAGCCAGATGAACATATGATGATTTTTAATTTATCGACTGCCCAAGTACTAACTGTTTTTTCGGAACATCAAACTAATCTGCGCACTAAAATAGTCTATTTTATTCGTACTGAAAAAGAAAAGGTCACCGTTGAAAATTTTTATGATATATTGCAAATAGGAGAAGCATCTTCTAGGCCTCTTGATGAATTGGCTGTCGTTGTTCAAGATGTAATAAATTTTTTTAAATTTAGAAGAACTTTTAATATTAATTAGTTGCTCTTGTAATCAGGCATTTTTCGATATTTTTAGATGATGTTACCAATTCTTTCCAATCCTGAAAATGTAAAACATTGGCCTCAATTTGTAGTCGATGATGTGATTCGGAATGTTCATGAAATGAGCAATAAAATATATATTTTGAGAGGACGATTGAAAGGACAAATAATGTTACCCATGCCTCTGGGAGCAGAGAGAATTGATAAAGCTTTGGAAATGTTTTACGTTTCGTAAGTAAAATATTTATATTGTCAACCCTGGTGACTTCATTTGGTCGACTCTCCTTTTAACAGACATTTCCAGAAATTTGTAATGAGAGGGGGATTCAGGACCTATACTTTTCCCTTCTCTCCCTAGGTAGATGTGGAAAAGGAGGAGACTTTGACATACGTCTTAATTACTCCTTAATTTCCAAAGATTTTGTCCAGTGGATGATGAGAAAATCGTGCTTCTCAATAAATATTGGCTGGCCATTTCAACTTTCTCTTACCTATATATGAATATATATAGAGAGAAAGTATTGGATTCATGTCAAAAATTTGATGTCGAGATTTTGAAGGATATACACGTTTTGATGTCCCCTGAGTCCAAAAAATTGTTTTTTGCAACATGGTCTATCTGTGTGTGTGTCTGACCGTCTGTCTGTGAACAAAATATCTCAAGAGTTAGGAGGTTGAAATTTTATATTTAAGTTGGGTATCTTCCTGGGTTGAGACACGAAGCTTTTGAAAAAAATCGGCCAAAGAGTACTAGTACAAGGGCGGATACAAGGAGGGGGGTAAAGGGGGTAATTACCCCCTCCGAGATTTGAAAAAAAAATTATTTTTAATGTAATTTTAATAATTAAAACTTAAAAATTTGATTTGAATTTATATTCTGGCAAACAAGTACAGAATGTGCCTTTAAATTACCGAAATTAAGAAAAAATTGTGTGCTGTGCGACCAGTCACATCAGAATACCCACCCCGAGAAACACCTCTGGATCCGCCTTTGTACTAGTACTTTACTGATTCACTTTTTCAGTTTTTTCCGATTTTCTCAAAATTCGCTCCAACGATTTTGATTAAAATTCAAAATTCAATTATTTTTTAGATGCTCTTTAAAATGTATATTCTCATTTTGTCATTGAAATCTTTTGATGGCCATTTTACTCTTGTACTTCATAGGAAAGATAGCGGTGGCTACATACCTGGAAAACATTAAAAACCTGGAATTATCAGGGAATTTAATGCAACCGGGAATTATCATGGAAATATCAGGGAATTTCAAAAAGTACTTGTCACACCAGATTTTTTGTGTCAACATATATTTAGGCTCCGACAGTACGGTACATTTGAATTTAAGATGTAAAATTTATAAATATGGGAAAACATTTATATTTTGTTACCATGGCAACCATTTCTCCTATCTTTCCTATGGAGTACAAGAGTAAAGTGGTCTTCAGAAGATTTCAATGGCAAAATGAGTACATGGTCGTAGCCAGAGGGGGGCAGGGTTATCAGGGAAAATCTAGTGGGTCAAGCACAGAACACACCTTTCTATTACCGAAGGTAAGAGAAAGTTGTGTGCTGTGCGACCAGTTACACCAGATTTTTATTACTCTCGGTGAACAGATGCACTCTATATTTTAATATCTTCTTAGGATCTCCAAGGACTATAAATATGCAGTTTCATCATAATTCCATGAGTGATAAAAAAATAAAAATTTTTGAGTTCTTTTGACTTGAATCATAAAAATATTTTTAAAAATTGGAGGAGAGTAGTAGAAGTGGTGGTTAATTTTCACTATTATTATTATTTCCCTTTATTGATGCCCATTTCTTTTATTCATAAAAATTGCACTTATATTCTTTTAAAGTTTTGGTTGTTAATATGTTTTTTATATAAATTCTATTTTTTTATTACAAAGAATAAATGTAAGATTTCTAAATATTTCTTTCTTTTATTCAAATTTCAAAAATAATTGATTTTCTTTAATTATAGAAATGGAAAAGACTTGGATCTTCCTCTTCGATCCTCCATTGAGGAATCTTTCATTAATTGGTCTATGTTAATAAAAGAGACCCTTGCTGAGAAATCTTCTATTGCTTTTCTTGGAGAGGAACAACCGACTCCAATGGAGGAAGTTAAATTTTGGAATAAGCGTCTTCGTAATCTTGAAGGCATTTTTGGACAACTACGTGACAATCGTGTTAAAAATTTGGCTACTTATCTCGAACTTACCCAAAGCATTTATTTAAAGTGTTTTAAAGAGTTTTTTAATAATGTAGTTGCAGGTATGTAATTATTTTTTTATTGTCTATATGATAAAAATTAATAATTATAAAAAATAATGCAAATTAAAATTTTTGTTAAATTGTTACCGGCGACCGTAGGCACTTGTTGAAACATAGTAATATAGGGAATTTAAATTATACACTAAGTTATCTGTTTCAAATTGTTTTATTAACACCCCTTGTGTCGAAATACGTATAAAATTAATAAAACGCTCGCTCCCGAGGGTCATTTGGGGAGGGGGGGGGCAAAAGCTCCCAAGTGCTCTTATCTTTTAAATTTTATATTATTCTAAATAAAATAATTCAAAATATATCTTACAAATTTGTAAGAAAATTTTAAGAAAAAAAAGGTTTGCCCTTCCCCCTCGAAGAATAAACTTGTAATGGCGCTACTGGCTCGCTCTCTAATAAAACATTTTGAAACACATAAGCTAGTGTATAATTTAAATTCCCTATATTAAAATTTTTGGTTTACAAAAAGCTTTGGCTAGCGGGACCACTAAGCCCCCTCTTCCCAGATTCGTTACCAGAAAATCTATTCGGAGATTAAATATTAAAATTCAAATACTGTAGAGTATAATTCGTATGGCCACGGGACCGACGACTTGGTACAAATCATCGGAAGTACAAAATTAAAAATCGTATTAATCCGAAAACTGAAATTTCCTTCTCTACTTTCCTCATTTCCTTTCAGTGAAAAGATTACGAATGAACGTTAAAAACATGTCTCTCTCACTCACTCTCCTTCCCTCTCTTGAAAACAGTACGAATTTACGAGCCTCTTTTTTTAGCTGAAAATACTAATTATAAGCCGTTTTAAGTGACTTTGAGCTTAAAAATAATAGGAATTACCGAGAACTCTGAAATGCATTATTTTTATACAATTATCGGGATTTCCTTAAGAAACTTGAAGGAAAACCCTCACTTATCTGTATATGTTCACCAGTACACTAAAATTTGAATGTCTGGCTTAATTTTGATCCAGATATTTACATTCATATAAATTATGTAGCTCCCTTTTCATAATACCAGTTTGATTTTTGGATTTCAAATAGAGTATAGCTAATTCAAGAAATAACACTATTTTCGTTGGTAACAATCGAATAATAGAAATCTGGAAATCACGTATTTTTACTTTCTTTTACTTATATGTTATTATATTAGAGCGAAAGAATTAGATTCATGTCGAAAATTCGATGTCATGATTTTGATGGATATACATGTTTTGAGATCCCCTAATCCAAAAAAAGTGGTTTTCGTTGTGAAATGCATGGTCTGTCTGTGAACAAAATATCTCAAGAACGAAAAGAGCTAGCAAGTAGACGTTTCCAATCATGTATTCCAACAATTATTGCTGCCAAAGTATATTTTATTAAATATTTATCTAATTGCATAGTCAATTAGCTTGCTGTAAAAATTTCATCAAATGTTTTGTAAAAAAAATATGAATAATTTAGTTCTAATACCAATATGTCCTCAAATACCTTTCGCACCCTGATATATTACTTAAAAACCTTTAGAATCCCTTGTTATGCTATTTGTAATTTTTTTTATTTAACTAATTAATTTTTTTCTCTATTTAGGTCTTACGGAATGCCGAGATATCTGCGTATATCTTTCACCCTTAGTAAAATATTTTGACCTCTTAGATCAATCAGAAATTTACGAATGTGATCAATATTTACACCGACTCTGGCATGTAATTTGCCTTGTATGGGCAAATAGTTCATATTACAGAACTGTAACTAAAATTATAATTTTATTAAGGGAAATTTCTAATCTACTTATTCAAACTGTAATTATCTCTATGCGAAAAATTCTTTATTATATTATGGTAATATTTTTAAAAACATTTTTCTTTTCAGAGTACAAAATCTTTAGATCCACATTCTCTTTTCCAAAGTGAAGTGGGAGATGGCATAAAAAATATTGAAAAAACTTTAAATGTCTTATATATGCACATGTATGTGAGATGTATCTAAAAAACAAAAAAAAAAGAGATATTAATTCGTGGCTTTTTCAGGGATTTATTCTTCGAATATAAAGAAAAATTACCTACATATTTTCCTCCAGAAGTTGAACCGAAACTTTGGACTTTTCATCATAAGATGATATTTAGTCGTTTAATCCGATTTGTTCGGCGTTTAAAAGATATTCTAGTAAGTAAAGAGTTTAATTAATTTATTCTACCTTATAAATGAATAAACATGAATACTTTTTGAAAGGGCAATTAGTCATAGAAATTTTTCTTGTACGCACCCTCTAATCAACATAGTTTTAAATAGGCAGGCAGGCCACACTCAGAATCAGACAAGACCTAGTCAGATAATTTCGCCTCAGAAAAATTGTCTGTACCTGTGTCTCGTCCTCACAAAAGAACACAAGATCAAACATTTCGTCGAAGACAGAATGTCTTGTCTGTGAGCATTTTTTAGTCCAAATCTATAGAACCAGGAGAAGGAGGAGGTGTAACCCAAACGTCTCATTGGATTGTAATAAATCGGAGGCTTTTTATTTTTGATTCCACCTGCACCTTTGCCTGTTTAAAGAAAAACAGCCACGACTTAAATGATTTATCTATAGATCCATGTAAAGACAGGTAGGCATTCAATCGACACCACTAGTCCTTGATATGCTCGAAAGTGGAACCTTGAGCTTAGGCAACCAAAATGCATAGCCGTAGGATTTATTGTCTTAAAAGTAGCTTTTCCCCTTCAGTTGTATTAAAAAAAGATGATTTATTTATTTTAAGAATATTATTTTTGTTGATTAAGCTCTTCTCGAAGACATCAGGCACTGTACTGTATCCATTCCTATTCTTTTACTCTCTCTCTCATTAGGCTAACATTATGTGACATAGCTTGCGGTCGAATCTATAAATTTTTATACCACTTCCACATCACAAGAATTAAAGAAGCATTTGATGAGTTTTTAACGAAAACGTGTTTTATCCAATATCATTGGCTGTATTTAATAACATCAAGGGTTGTTGGATGTGTTTATTCATACAAAGTAATGTATCTAAAAACAGGTTATAATTAGAAAATAGAAGTCAGCCATTAAAGGAGCTTAATTAAAACACTCAATAATTTTGAGACCTTTTGACTTTAATGAAATAATTCCCTCAGCGGTCTGTTCAAAGAGGATTCATTCAATGCTCAAGCTCCTGTTTTTTGCAGGATTTAATAACATCAACTGTCCCTCACTTCCTGACCGAGAGTCTAAAGATAATGACAAATGTCAATATTGATTACCTTTTTTTTTTTTTTTTTTTTTAAACACTCGCACTTTTTTCCCATTCACACACACATACATGTCGACAACTTAGGCCATTTAAGACTTTTTACGATACCCGTTAATTGTAAATATAACTATTGTGGGTCCAGGCATCCAAATGGCTTAAACAAAATCATCGGACTGCCTGGGATCCGAACCCTCGACCCTTTGTATACAAGGCAGGTGCTCTACCAACTACACCAAGCCCGAACGCTATTGATAATCTTGAAAGCCAAAAGGCGCGGGTTCGGATCCCAAGCACTCCGATAAATTTTTATATAACTGGATACTAGTTGGTATAAATAAATGTGCCTGAATCACATAGGCCTATATCGTTAAGATATACTTGAATAGCCTCAGATCCTGAAAGACAAAAAAACTGAGTAGGAATTGTAAAAGTGATTTGCAAAACCCACATGCCTAGTTGAGAGGTAGAAATCTTATTTTTGTTTTAGAGGCCAGAGATTTTCTCTTCCCCCTGAATGACAAATTGGCCATCCAATAATTTGAATAAATTACGTCGATGCAAGGGCGGATACAAGGGGGGGGGGGGTAAAGGGGGTAATTACCCCCCCCCCCCCCCCGAGATTTGAAAAAAATACCTTTTTTTCGCAAAAAAATTTATTTTTAAAGCAAAATTTTAAAAATTAATACTTAAAAATTTGATTTGTATTTATATTCTGGCAAACAAGTACAGAATGCGCCTTTAAATTACTGAAATTAAGAAAAAATAGTGTGCTGTGCGACGAGTCACACCAGATTACCCCCCCCCCCCCCCCCCGAGAAACACCTCTGGATCCGCCCTTGCGTCGATGTCTAAAATAACTGGCCTCAGATGTCAAAAAAGAGTAAAAAAAAATTTAAGGCAAAAGTTATTTTTTAGATTAAGGGTATCAGATTTTCTCTTTCCATTTCCTAGACTTTCATTAAAATTTAAAATGACCAAACAAAAAACAATTTATTATTACTACAAGGAAAAAAAGAATTTTGTGTATATGACTTTTATTACGTTTTTTTGAATGTATGTAGTTTTTTATTTGAAAATATATTTGATATGACTTTTTATATATAATGAAAAGAATATTTTATATTGGTAAAAAAATTAACTCAATTTAATCCTGATAATTATTCTTTCAGGAACTCCTGAAAACAACTGAAGATTTTCTTAAACTTGAAAAAATTGTTTTTGGAGGAATTCTAGGACGTCAACTATCAGCTAAAATTGAAAAAATGTATGAAGAATTCCAATTTGCTTACAATACATATACGCAAATTACATACTGCCCTCTTGATCCAGAAGATGATTCGTTTGATAAAGATTATGTGGAATTTAAAACACAAATCATGCATTTTGATAATACACTCGCTAGTATAATTACTTTAGCGTATGAAGAATGCCATACAGCCGAATCAATTTATAAGGTATATTCATACGTTTCTTTTTCTTGTTTGTATTTCATTTAATATTATATTTTATTCAGAAATGTCAATTTATAATATTTTTATTTTTTCAGTTTTTCCATGTGTGTGGAACTATTTTAGATCGACCAGTGATACAAAAAGAACTTTTTCCAAAATATACGAATATTTTTTCACTTCTACATAAAGAACTTGACGTAGTAAAAGTATGTAAAAGATATAAATTCGAGTCAGCCAAGGAAAGAATAAAAAACAAATTTTTCAATTGAAATACACGTTTCGTTTAAAATTACAAATTTTTCTGTCGAAAGTATAATTTTTTTCGAGCGCCAATCACACTCTTCCTCAGGACAGTCTAATTTCAATTCTTACTGATTGTAGTAATTTTAGTATCATTTGACATGAACAAACTGAACTTAATCTAACATTAACAATGTAAAGTGTGTTCATTTTATGATTTAAACAATCTTATTTAATAATAAAAATCATAAAATGAACACACTTTACATTGTTAATGTTACTTCAAGTTCTTTGTTGATGTCAAATGGTACTAAAACTACTACAATCCGTATGAATTAACATTAAACTGTCCAGTGGAAGAGCGTGATCGACAAAAAATTTGTTTTTTATTCATTTCTTGACTGACTCCACTCCATTATTTATATGTCATAATCACAGCCAGTACAGAAAAAAAAATATGTACCATCTATTGAAATAGAGCTGAGACTAAAGCCCAGTAGTCAGGCAGCCCAAATGGCAGCTTGTCTGTGTGAGAAATACCTTTTTCAAAGCAGGCAATAGCCCGAACAACCCTTTTTAAGAAAATAATAAGCATACAAATTTATCTTTTTAATATAAATTTCAAGATATATCGAAATAGATTATCTGAAAAAAGTTTAGTGAACATGTGCCATTTGGGCTGCCTAACCAGGCTTTAGTTTAGTCTCAATACTATTGCAATCATGGGCGTCCGCAGGGGGGGCAACCAGGCACTTGCCCCCCCTGGAAAATTAAAATGATACAAAAAAATGTATAAAATAAAATAAAAATTCAAAAAAACCTTACTCAGTATACATCCACCTTGCCGCGGTGAGAAAGCTTTAAATACAAAGAGATGTATAACATTATTAATATCCAAGTACGTTTTTTTTTAACTTATCTGGAAGTGACTTGCCCCCCCCCCTGCAAAAAATCCTGCGGACGCCCTTGATTGCAATGGTATAAGTATTTTAACTCTATATGAAACTACTTTTGAGATGGGATACAATCATCTACAACGTAAAGCTCCACTTGAGTTTATTATAATATAATTTATATAAGAGATTTCTGGAATTAAGGGATTTATATTTTTAAATTTAATTAAGAAATTATTTTATCTTCTAAATTTTAATCTAATTTTTATAATAGCTAAATAAATATTTTTTTTATTTAGGAACTCTTTGATGAAGCTATGGAATATTATAATACTAATGGCTTTTTAATTGTTGACAAAAATTTTCCTCCAGTGGCTGGAGCTATTATTTTTCTCCGAAAGCTCGATGAACGAATTACTCCTCCTATAGAAGAGTTTAAATCTCTCGATCCTAAGTAAGTAATGGAATTATTAAAAAAAGGAACAATTACATTACACCAAAACATCTTAGATCTTAAGCTCGCTTTGAGCCTTCCATAACCTGAAATATGGCATTTTACCTATTCAACTATTTATATATAGAATATATATTTTTTTGAAATAAATATTTCTTATTGTTATTATTTATGCTATGAAGGCTCAAGGATCTTAAGACACGATTTCCTGATATCAAATTCAATTGTAAGATGTAAGACGTGCTTAAGATCTAAGATGTGTTGGTGCAAACAGGCAAAAATATATCAAAGATCAAGGCTATATACAAGACATTTCTTTCAGATTAGTTAACGATCCTGAAGGAGAATATGCATTAAAAAAGCATCAACAAATGATTGACTTAATGTTGAAATTTGAAAATAAAATCTTCCAACAATGGGTTGAAATCGTTCCCTCGCATATTGAGTCTAATGTTGTAAAAGCTCTCAAATTAAGGGACAAATTTAACTTTCTTTCTCTAAACTTCGATTCTCAGGTTTATTTATTTAATATATAAATATATATACTGTATATTAATTAGTAAAATTAACCTTTTTCAGTTGGTTGCTGCTCTTCGTGAAGTTCGATATCTTAAAGAATTAAATAAAGAAGGAATTCCAGATATAGCTCTTGATTTTGATTCACGAGCTGAAGAACTTTTTCAATGGATTTATCATTTAAATCTTATTATAAAATGGTAAAGGATCGCGAACTTTTAAATTTCTTAATATGATACAATTGAAATTGTCATAAGAAAAAATTTAATTTGTTTGCTATTCATAGCTGATGGTGAGAAGTTGTAGCAATGGGAACTTTATTATACTATGAAGCTTAAAATATTAAAAGCTCAATGGGCTTGTCAGGGTGGGGGAGAGGATATGAGTATTATAATATTTTTATAAAAAATTTATCCATTTCTACCATTCTATTTTTTTTTTTTTTTTTTTTTTTTTAGGTATAATGATTTACGAAAATATTCTCGGCCAGCAGAATTTTGTATGATTACTCATGAGATTGAATCAATCGATAGTATAATTGATATTGGACTTGATACTCTCAATTGGACAACTCCAAGTAAGAATATTTTTCCAATCAAAATTTATTTATAAACTTAATGTAATTTTTGATATAATAAAGGCTCTTTTTTGACTAAATTAAAATGGACGATGTTATGCATAAACGAACCAAGTGCCATTATGATCGAAAATGAAATAAGACCGCCATCTTGAAGGGAAAAAGATCTACCTCTTTATTTAAATCACAACATTATTACTCTGTTCACTTTTTTACCTCAATATATGTTAATATATAGAAAGAGAAAGTATTGGATTCATGTCAAAAATTCGATATCGAGATTTTGATAGATATCCAAGTTTTGAGGTCCCCTGAATCCAAAAAAGTGGTTTTCGCGACATGGTCTGTCTGTCTGTGTGTTCAATTTTAAGCATGAAGGAATTGAGCTACGAGGTTGAAATTTTATATTTAAATTAGGCACCCTCCTGGAGCGTGAAAATAAGCTTTTGAACAAAATTGGCCAATAAGTACTAGTTCTTTACTGATGTACTTTTTCCAGTTTTTTTTTTCGATTTTCTCAAAATTCGCTCCAACGATCTTGATTAAAATTCAAAAATCATTTATTTAGATGCTCTTTAAAATGTTTATTCTCTTTTCGCCATCTGAAGACCACTTTTCTCATGTACTTCAAAGGAAAGAGGAGAAATGATTGCCATGGTAACAAAATATAAATATTTTCCCATACTTACTTCGAAAATTCGAATGTACCATACAGTCGAAAAGTAAATATATGTCGACACGAAAAATCTGGTGTGATAAGCACAGAACACAACATTCTCTTCCCGAAGGGTAAGAAATAGTTGTGTGCTGTGCGACCAGTCCCACCAGATTTGTTTGCATAAAACAAGAAAAAAAGTCATTGTCATTGGTTTGGTTCACAATTGTGCAAATGAAATACTCCTTATCTCATATTTAGGTAAATGACACATGGTTCCTTCATGAATAAATAACATAGTCCAAATATTAATTTTTTTTTTTTTTGTAATGGGTGCTTAAGGTCCAAAGACCTATAATGACCATGGTGGTCACATGCAGCCAGGAAGAATATAGTTTAAAAAAAGGAGATGTATAAAAGGGGAACTCAACTGCTGGAACTATCTATTACATAATTAACTTTCTTTTTATATATTTTTCTGACAAACTGATCATTGAGCTTAAGTTTCGAGAATTAATCTATTAGCTTTATCTTTTATTATTTCAGTGTCCTGGGATTATATTATGTATGTGTTTAATAAATTAGAAGATGTATATAAAAGGGTTAGATCCACAAGAGAAAATCTTAATAAAATTATAGATTTACTTCTACCATTTACTCAAAGTTCATTATTTGAACGTATAAAGGAACCAAAACATGTTGATGAAGATCATATGATAGGCGAAGAAGAACATGAACATGATAGCTTGTCAAGCGAACACATTGATGAACCTCTCGGGCTCATGCGTCTTGATGATAGAGAGGAAAGAATAAATAAAAGGTAATAAAAACATTTTTTTTAAAATAGATTTATTAATATACCTTCCTTATATTTTATTTTTTTTAGATATGAAGAACTACAGGCTGTATCAGTATTAATTCATGAATATAAAATAGAAAATTATAATTATTTTCTGAATATTAAAGAAGAGCCAGAAGTTTCAGAAGATGAACCCGATACTGAAGAAGATGAAGCAATGGAAACTGAAAATGATGAAGGTGAAGAACTTACAGCAGAAGAACTGGAAAAGATAGCTGACGAAACGGTAAAAATACACTGGCTGCATTTCCTTCTTTTCTTACCTCTTTCAACATCTGCTCTACAGCCATACATCCCCCTGTTACAGGAATATTATTTTCCTCCCGAAATTCTTAAAATTTCTTGATTTTATTCCTAAAATTAGGATTTCTCCCATAGGAAATGTATAAAGAAATGTTTATGCATTCTTTGCATTTATCTATTCTATGAATATAAACAAATCCTCAAGTAGTCACTGAATTACAATAGTAATAATTTTTTTTATATTTAAGAAAAGGTGAGGGTCCGCCGCAAGAGGGCCCGAGCCAGCTGAATGAGGGGGTTAGGGGGGGGAGGGGACAGGTGGGAGTTACCCTCCTGTCTAGACGCGAAACCCGTCAAATTAAGTAAAGGTGAGGGTTCGCCGCAGGGCCTTAAGGGTTTCGGTTAGACACCATTTTTATAATAATATAAGTGATCCCGAACGCTTTTCATCTGTAACATCAACCATTATTTTAACAATTTTTTTTTATTTTTATTAACTAATAGGCTCAACGACGTGCAGATCGCCTATTAAGAAACGAAGCGCGTCAATTGCGAAGGGAGCAAAGAGAAGAACGTGAAACAGAAAGAATACGATTTGCCAATTTATCACCCAAAGAGAAAAAGTTAGATTTAATTGAGAGACAACAACTACAAATCGAAGAAGAGGCTGCTGCTGCAAAAGAAGCCCAAGAGCAAGAAAAATCGGCCCCTACTAGTGCTATACCTCCCCCACCAGGTGAAAAAAGTTTTTTTTCGGGCTTTTTATGGTTTTTCGGCTACTGAGGCCATTTAAACCGTTTTCATTAACTATTTTTGTGCTTTTTTTAAGTTTTATAATTTTTCTGCTCCTTGCCAGACGTGACTTTTCGACTTTTGATTAGTAATTTTTTTATGTTTGAATGACGTCTTTAATTTTTAATATGTACTTAGATATATCTAATTTTGACTTAAACTTTTTTAATAAATAATTGTATTATATTTTTTATAAGATATATTTTAAAATCTTTGCTGGAACCGAATGACAAAATCAAGAAAAAAATCTGGTGTGACTTGTGCCACCAGATTTTTTTGTGTCGACATACATTTTAAAAAGAATGTAAAAAATAATTAATTTTTTAATTGTAATCAAAATCGTTGGAGCGAATTTTGAGAAAATCGAAAAAAAAATGAAAAATTACTTCAGTTAAGCCGTCATCGGTCTGTGATATTACGAAGTCATTTTTCCGTGTATATCACTATATGTCGTTATATATCACGTCATATCTCGTCATCAAAATCACCAGAAATTGACAACATTATTACGTTCTCTTGCCGACTGGGATGTATATCCATCAAAATATCGACATCGAATTTTTGACATTGTTCGCAATACTTACTATATATTTCATATAGGGTAAGAGAAAGTAAAAATTATTTATTTATTTTTTTTTATTTTTTAGGAAAAAAAGGTAAAAAGAAAAAGAAGAAAAAGGACGACGCCGACGCGCAAGATGCAAAAAAAGCTGCTCTTTGGCCTCCGCCCCCTGCCCCACCGGCTATTGTTTCACCACCAGTTTCAACAACTGCCCGTGATGGAGATGAGGAAGCCCTTATGGAGCTTCAAGGAACTGAAGCTGCTGAAGTGGTGGAAGAACACGAAGAAGAACCCCCTCCACCTTTCGACTTTGAATATGCATTTGCCATGGAAGAAAAATGGGTTATATATCTAACTTTCCTGGATCAGGTAGTTTTTGAACATCTGCGAAGATGTGTACAATACAGGTAAGACATTTGAAAAAAAATTTAATTAAATATTTCATTGATATTAAAAATTATTTTGATTGCTTTGTAGTTTGAATTTTATGAAATATGAAACTAATCCAAAAAACAAAAGAACTCCTTTTTTAAAATCGCTTTGGAATTACATGAACCTAATATAGTCTTTGTCCCTACTTTGGTTACCGATACTCCTGAAGATTGTTTTTATGGACTTATCTGGTCTCTTCTTAAAGATATTACGACAATGGCTGCGCAAGTCAAACGAATCTATAATAAGGACCCAGAATTTGAAGATTATTATGTATGTATTTTTCTATTTTTTTAAATTCATGATAGATTCATAATTTAGACTATAAAATACAATTCAAAGAAATTAAAACTAATTAAATCTAGACCTACTTATTTTATTTTATAATCTTGGAGATGATTTTATCATCTAGATTTTGTTATTTTTCCTCTCAAGCTACATTTATTTGTTTGTTTCGATAAATGGGCTTCTTATGGAGTAAAGATGCAACCAGTATTTGCATCTGGAGAAGAAAGGGTTATGATATTTCTTTAGAGAATTTGACATAAAGCAGGATCCTTTGGATAATTTGAGTTTATTAAGAATTACACAAGCAACACTGATTCTATGGCATGGGATTAATTAAACAATTTTAGCTCATTTTTATCTGCTGAATACGAAAATAATGTTTTTGTTGAATTGACTCTACTTTTTGAGATAAAGGCGATCCAATTTATACTGGAAATTAAATTATACAAAGTGGAGGAAATGTTTTGAATCTTTTATTTTAAAATTATCAAATAATTCTAAACAATCAAAGTGCTATAAATAATACAAAGAATAATAAAATTAATTATAAAAAACATAAACATATCAATTAAGAGATGAAGAACGTTTTGTATGCGATTTCCTTTGGTATATTTGATCCGGTTTATCTTGAGAACCAGAGTCAATTTGAACAAAATAATTTATAGGTTGAATACTTCGTCATCATATCTATCTAAATTGACTTCATAAGCTTATGCCGCAGAAAAAAAAAATTTTTAGTTCCCCTGTCTCATTAATTAACTTTCTCGCCTTCAGCAGGACTCTGACTCTGTCCATTCAGCGAAAGAGACTGATAATCAGGTTACATACACCAGAAGTGGTTTCCTGGGGAGGGGGGGGGGGGGGGAGAATTGTTTACGCCCAAATCCTTCCTCTTCGATTGCTTTCCAGACTTCCTCATCAAAATTTTAAAAAATTTCAAAATCTCGAGAAAAGGAAATCGAATAAATGCCAAGTACCAGTCGTAAATGCTTTAATAACATTTGCGTATATTTTCCGAAAAATTTTTAATATCATTTTCCAAACACTACTAATTTTTTTTTAAACTTAAATTCATAATTGTACATCTTGGACCGCATGTAAAAATTGGGCCTCTTTACGATCTAATTAGGTTAAGTTTAGCTTCAATTATATAATAATCATTTAATTTGATAATTAAGATAATTTTAACAAATCAAAACTATTATCCAGTCTTTATCCAATTATATTACTTCAAATTTCTAATTATAAAATCAAATATAAAATGTTACTTATTAATAATTTTTTTATTTTTCAGAAACACGTCAAAAGAGATGTAGATATAAAACATTTACGCCATATTTTAAAGTCTCGGACTCGCGATGCCATGTATGATGTTAGTATCTCAATAAAATAAATAAACTAAAGAATATTCTTAATTGAGAATTACATTTTAGGCTGTCGCCTATGCGGATACGTATCGAGTTCATTCTTACCTTTGGTTAACTGATCGGCAAGTTTACCTAAATCAATTTTTGGAATATAGTAGGCCATTAACTCAAAATGAAATGGATATAATTGAATTGAATAATCCAGACAATCCAGGACCTCCAAAAAAAATACCTACAATTGAAAAATTTAAAGAAATGGTAGGAATATATATTGATTATGTTAAATTAAATAATAATATTAATAACAAATTAAAAATTTTATAACTTTTATGTTTAACCGTAATTTTATAAGAATATATATTTTTAAAATATTTAATTGATTAATCCAGATTGATTATTATAACGATTTACACACTAAATTGGAATCAATAGAAATGGAACATGTTATTAATATGTGGTTGCTCATTGATGTAAGTGGATTTCGGCAATCACTTCTTGACACAGTAAATAAATGGAGCAGCCTCTTTAAAGAGTATTTGAGTGATCGTGTCATTAATAGGTAACAAATTACATTTTATTTTCCAAAATTATTTCCTTTCTTTTACCCTCTTATCTTTATTTTAGTATTGAGGAACTCTACGCTTTCATTGATGAGGCTCTCGCAATTCTAAGCAAACCAGTACCTGAAGATGACTACGATGCCCTTCTTCTTTGTATGAGTTGTTTGTTTAAAGTACGAGAACGTCAAATTGAGACGGATGTAATGTTTGAACCCCTTTGGGAAATTATTGACCTACTTAAAACTTATGATGTTTATTTTGATGAGGAACAAGTGCTCAAAAGACTTTTGGTGAGTTATTTTATTATATTTTTTAAGATTTATTTATAAAAGTTGGTTCGAATATCATTTTTTCAAGCCTAAAGATTAATTTACAGAGTAGCAGACTACTCCTCCGTGACATAGATAGTATATCTTAGAGCTCGTGCACGTTACCATTTTGTCATCCCCCTCCCTCTCCCACCCTCTCTCACTGAACTATTAAATGGACTTATTTTTTATTTTGTAATTCTTTTAGGCCCTTCCGGAATATTGGGAAAAATGCAAGAAAATGGCTGCTACTGTAAAAAATCAAATAACTCCATTAATACAAAAAGAATCAGCATTAATTGTAAAACGACAAAATCTCTTTAGAATTCGTCAAAGACAATTCCGTAAAAAATTCTTGCAAAGCGAATTATTTTAGTAAGTTTTTCAATTTTATTAATTTTATTCACTGACTAGATAAGACGACTCAAAATCTTTCCATTAATTGGTTATTTTGAGAATGGCTTAAATCAAAATGATAATATGTTTCATAGAAATTACACCAAGGGAATAAGTAGCCTGAGTTTAATGAATGGCGAGAGTTGGGAGGGGATGGGGTGGGGAGACAAGTAATATAAATACAGAATATATATATAGAAGAAATGATAATTGCTTGTATAAGCCTCAGAGTCCGATTTAATTTCATTAGGGGGAATATTCAATTATTATGTGAACAATTTTTTTGGCTGTTTTAGACCCTCCCTCCTCATTTGCCAGCAATAATAAGCAAACTGTTTTCCTCATTGGTTTTTTTTTTTTTTTTTTTTTTTATGGGACATTTTGGGGGATATAGTTTTTTAAATAAACAATTTTTATATCCCCTCTCGTCCTTATACTGCATAAGTAATATTTCAATTGACCTTTTGAAAATCAGTAAATGTGTATAGCTGGGAATAGTAGATTGGGACGATAAGGAGAATAAAACCAGCTTCCTTTTTCTTTCTCACCACTTGAATTTATTTGCAAATATACCTGTATGTATAGGGGCCGAAATATTTGAAAATAAATTTATAACGCCGAGTCAAAAAAAAATTGCAAGACATAAGCACCCAAAATTATTTCTTTTATTGTGCCGTTCCAGGCTGACGTTTCGGCCACTGGTCTAGGTATCTTCAACGAAACGTCAGCCTGGAACGGCACAATAAAAGAAATAATTAAAGATATATTTTCTTTGGCTGGAGACTGTATATTCTTGAAGTTGATTTTGCAAATATACCAGTATATATAGGAGCCCAAATAAATAAATAATAAATTTGCAAATAAATTGAGAGAAAAAGAAAGCTGGTTTTATTCTCCTTGTCGTCCCATTCTTTTGAATATAATTCAGAATAAGTATTAATATTTTTTTTTAAATAATAAAGTGAATAACTTTTATTTTCTAAATAGTTTTGCTGAGGATAGTGACAGGTAAAATAATTAAAACATTTAATAAATCTTTCATATGCATTTTTTAATTAATTAATTAATTATTTATTTATTTAATGCTGCATAGAATAAGCTTCAAACCTCGGTATGTATTAATGAAAACAAAAATAAACTATTCCATTATTTTTTTTTACTAAAATTTTTTTTTTAAATAATTTTCAGTGTCCAATGTCAAGATGTCTATACAAAACTTGACGAAGTAAATGCAGGACTCAATTCACTCGAAGGGATTCTTAATCCAATAAATGAAGCATGTGCTTTTTTTGAAGTCCCTACTATGGATTTTCCCGAATTGGAACAAACACGAAAGGATTTGAAAAATCTTAAAATCCTCTGGGATTACTTTTTGGTGATACAATCGTGTGTTAATGAATGGAAGAAAACCCCTTGGAAAAAAATCGACGTCGAATCAATGGACCAAGAATGCAAAAAATTTGCAAAGGAACTTCGACGTAAGTCTAAATATTTATTCTTTGTGGATCCAATAATGCAGATGCACAGTGGTGGTTCCAGAATTTTCTTAAAAAGAGAGGGGTCAGCAATTTTTTGGGTGGGGAGATGGATAGGAAGTGGTATGTCCATGAAGGGGGAGGTTAATAGAGGTAATGATTTAGTTCCGGATTAAAATTAGCATTAATAAAGAACTTTATTAAAATGAAAATATTAATATTTTCGCCCTTGATCTATGGCTCAGAGGTAGAGCCATGGGCGTACCCAGCGAGGGGCAGAAATCGGCGAAAGAGTACGTGTACTTTACTGATGCACTTTTTCAGTTTTTGTCGATTCTCTTAAAATCCGCTCTAACGATTTTGATTTAAATTCAAAAATCAATTATTTTTTAGATGCTCTTTCAAATGTGTATTCTCATTTTGCTCTCAAAATTGTTTGAAGCACACTTTACTTCATAGGAAAGATTGGAGAAATGGTTGCCATGGTAACAAAATATAAATATTGTCCCATCTTTATAAATTTTACATCTTGAATTTTACAATATCGGTGAAAACTAAATATATCTTGACACAAAAAAATTTGGTGTGACAAGCACACAACACAACTTTCGATTACCGAAAGTAAGAGAAAGTTGTGTGCTGTGCGACCAGTTACACCAGATTTCTTAACTAGCACCCAGACCTTACTTTGCTCACTTCGCTCACTCTGGGTTGCTAGTTTTTTTTAAATTAAAAAAAAAACATTGATAGATATCAAGACCTTGGGTAGATATTGTTTTAATATGACCGAGCCATCTTTTGGCCGATAACGAAACTATTAGTGTTTAGCAGCCATGTTTTTTGGCCAAAAGCTCTCCCGCCTGCCTGTTCAGCCCAGCTGGCTAAGCCACTATTTTAACTAAGCGCTTCCTCAACAATGCTTCCATTTTTTTGTAAAGTATTAGAGTTGTATAGTGTTTTTCCAACCTCCACCTTGGATAATTTATTAAGATGGTATTTAATATTATTGCCTATAATATATCTAGTTGTTTAACTTTGTTAATTTCAATTAGTTTTAACAGTCTATTTATTATACCTATTATAATACTTGCATGATGTTTCATTTTTTCTTTTGATTTGATCCTTTCTACACACTTGTTATTTAAGCCATCGGCATTTACAAGTTTTTTTTAATATAAATTGTTTAACTTTATTAATATAATCGACCTATCATTGTTGAATCTTGATCCTGGCCCTTCTAATATGCTTTAAATCCTCCGAAATTTGATTATATAAATAAGGAATTTTCAAAGTTCGCCAATCACGTTAAGATTCATTTGGTTCTCTACTAAATTTTAATAAAACGACGAGAAGTCAAATATTATTGCAAAATTTGTAGGGCTATTCAGTCTATTATATTAATTATATCTATTGAGACGGATGAATAAATAAAATCCGGAACTGATGATCAGGCAATTTATTTGGATTAATTCCTTCCGGTATAAGATTAATTCCTTCTTATACCGGAAGGAATTAATCCAAATAAATTACCTGATCATCAGCTCCGGATTTCATTTATTCATCCTTCTCAATAATATCCACCAGGCTGCCCCAATCTTCATCACTTAATTATATCTAGTTTTTTTTTTTTTTTAGGTGTATTTTAAAAAATATATATCTGCATAAATAGTCTCTCATTTTTGTTTTTTTTTTTTTTTTTTATTTTAGAGCTTGATAAAGAAATGCGTAGTTGGGAGCTCTACGTTAACGGAGAGATCGTGATCAAGAATCTTTTAACCTCGTTGCGAGCTGTCGCCGAGTTACAGAACCCCGCAATACGCGATCGTCACTGGAAGGAACTCATGGAAGCCACCAAAGTTAGCTCATGTCCTCTTAGTACTTTTTAATCATCATCTTCATCCATCATCACTCGTTCATATAACATTTAAAATTTTCTTTTTAATATTATTACTTTCTTCATTTGAAAGATGATAATTATCATCATGTTCAGGTTAAATTTACTATGGATGAAAAAACTACACTAGCTGATTTGTTGGCGCTAAATTTACACGAATATGAAGAAGAAGTCAGATTTATTGTTGATAAATCAGTTAAAGAAATGGCGATGGAGAAGATTCTGAATGAATTGAATCAAACTTGGTCGACTATGGAATTCGAGTATGACACACATCCAAGAACGAATTTGAAATTACTTCGGCCCAGTGAAGAACTCGTAGAACTCCTAGAAGAAAATCAGGTCATAAAATTTCTTATTTGTTATTAAATTGATATTATAGTTCTAATTGTTATTATTTATTCTAATAATTATTATTGTATTATTTGAAGGTGGCTCTCCAAAATATGCTTGGTAGTAAATATATTGCATATTTCCTTGAAGAAGTTTCCGATTGGCAACACAAATTATCATACAGCGATCAGGTTATCGATATTTGGTTTGATGTTCAACGCACTTGGTCACATTTGGAGTCTATCTTTATTGGATCTGAAGATATTCGCAGTCAATTACCTGAAGACTCAAAGCGTTTTGATGTAATTGATAGAGGTTTCAAGGTAAGTGAAATAAAAAGAAATAATTATTTATCATCCTAGATGAAACCCGAGCCATTGCCATTGTCGAGTAAAAAAGAAAATTAAGTAAATACTATTGATAGAATTGTTTCATCTAGATTCTTTATTAATTTGATTTGATTCTTACTACATTTCATTTCTATTTATTTCATTTGTGAAATTTTATTTTAAAGGAACTTCTTAATGAAATAGTAAAAGTTGCGAATGTTATAAAAACAACAAACCGTCCAGGACTTTATGAGAAATTAGAAAACCTTCAATCTCAACTTTCTCTTTGTGAAAAGGCTTTAAGTGAATATCTTGAAACTAAAAGATTGGCATTTCCAAGATTTTATTTTGTATCGTCAGCCGATCTTCTCGATATTTTGAGCAATGGCAATCAACCGGAATTAGTATGCAGGTAAATAATTATTTTATTTATATAAAGCCGTTTAAATAAAGTTAATTACCTATCCCAAGGGTGGCTAACTTCTAGATACATGGATTCGAATTTTTCGCATGAATTTTTGAAGCGATTTTTCTTTAACCATTCGTTGAAATAAAAAGTTTTGTAACCTCGATAGTGTCTAATCTGTGCAACCCCACGACTACATGACATTTTAATGTTGAAATCGTCTTCTTACCTCTCCCTCTTCTATTTTCATTTTTCCTTTCAATGGACATTTAGACATTAACAACATTTTAATGTTGAAATCGTCTTCTGCCTGTTGCAATCGGTCAAAAATCTCTTCGCTACAAATTTGACCGTTTCTTACTTTCACAATATTTTCTATTACCTCTTCCATTTAGAAAATTTTCAATTACCTCCACAACTGAAAAATCAAATTTATATGATTCTCTGTCGATACTGAAAAAGCGGGAATCCCCAGTAAATTCTCAGAAAGTTGCTGGCTACCTTGAATGAAGAAATAATTTAAGCAAATATCTAATTTATAGAAAAAACATTTAATTATTAATATCTAATTTTTTCTAGGCATTTAACTAAAATTTATGATTCCATCTGTAAATTGAAATTTCACCAAGATGCAAGTGGAGGCAGTACTAAAATAGCCAAAGGAATGCATGCAAAGGATGGAGAATATACTGATATTTATGGTGGATGTGACTGTTCAGGAAAGGTATTACATTATTAGAGCCCGGCTGTTTATGTACAAACCCTAAAATATACTAACGCACTATAAAATGATCAAATATGCACAATAAAATTTGGCAAAACATGCATCTGCATGGAATTTCTTCAAAAAAAAAGCCAAAATATGCGTATATACTCGGTAAAAATTGGGTAGTGTTATTTTGAATCGAATACTCATGAAATGGATAATTGCAAAGTTTCAGGACCAGATTCACTTTCTATACAAACATGCATTTACATGAACATCCTGGCTCTGTATATTATATTAAGTAAGTAAAAAAAAAAACAAAAAAATTATATTTATTCACTTATCCTTTTTAGGTGGAAAGGTGGCTTAATAATGTCACCGAAGCAATGAGACGAACTTTACGATATATTTTTAATGCTGCTATAACATCTTATTTCGAAAAACCTAGAGAAGAATGGCTTTTCGATTATTTGGCCCAAGCAGCACTTGTTGGTACACAAGTCTGGTGGACGACTGAAGTCAATTTTGCATTTGCAAAATATGAAGAAGGATATGAAAATTCAATAAAAGATTATTCTAAGAAACAAGTCGCACAATTGAATGCCTTGATTACTCTTCTATGTGGTGATTTAACTGGAAATGATCGGCAAAAAATCATGACAATTTGCACTATTGATGTCCATGCCCGTGATGTAGTCATTAAACTAATTATAAATAAAGTAGAATCGTCAAGCGCTTTCCAATGGCAGTCACAATTGAGACATCGGTAAGTAATAGATTTAAAGGCGATAAATCTGGAGTGACAATCATAGAACACAACTTTCGATTACCGAAGGTAAGAGAAAGTTGTGTGCTGTGCGACGGTCGCACCAGATTTTTCTTTCATTATAATTTGACCAAATTAGAAGCTTTCTCTTCTCCTTAGGAAATGAAAAAAAAAAATAAAATAAATATATAAAAGAAATTTTTTTTTCATTTGATATTATTTTGCTTACTCGACGAAATTTTTAATTTTGATTTTTTTTCCAGATGGGATATCAAACAGAAAGATTGCTTTTGTAATATATGTGATGCACAATTTAAATATCAATACGAATACTTAGGGAACACCCCTCGTTTGGTTATCACTCCACTCACTGATCGATGTTACATCACACTTACTCAGGTTTCTTTTAAATAGATTATTTTTTTAAATGCTCTATTCGGATACCCTTATTTATATCTTAATAATTTTCAGAGTCTGCATTTAGTCATGGGAAGCGCACCGGCTGGACCCGCGGGAACGGGAAAAACAGAAACGACTAAAGATTTAGGAAGAGCAATGGGTGTTATGGTTTATGTATTCAACTGCTCAGAACAAATGGACTATAAGGTTTTTCAGTATTTTTATAATATTTAGTATATAAATAATATCAAAAACTTTTAAACTAGTATGTTTTTAAATTCTTTTTATCACTACTAAAATTTAAATAAGTCTATATATTTTCTAGTCAATCAGTAATATCTACAAAGGTCTGGCACAAACTGGTACCTGGGGCTGTTTCGATGAATTCAACAGAATCGCTATAGAAGTTCTCTCAGTAGTGGCTGTTCAAGTAAAATCTGTTCTAGACGCCCTTAAATTAAACAAAACTACTTTTATTTTCATGGGACAACCAATTGCCCTGGTATCCACTGTGGGTATATTCATCACGATGAATCCCGGCTATGCAGGCCGCACCGAGCTACCTGAAAATATTAAAGCTCTTTTCAGGTTATTATACTTTTTGCAAATAATAACTCCAATTGCACTTAATAAATAATAATTTTTCAGGCCCTGTGCCATGGTAGTCCCTGATTTTGAGTTAATCTGCGAAATCATGTTAGTTGCTGAAGGATTTCAAGAAGCTCGCCTTTTAGCACGCAAATTCATTACATTATATACTCTCTGTCGAGAGTTACTTTCAAAACAGGACCACTATGATTGGGGGCTTCGTGCTATTAAATCTGTATTAGTTGTAGCTGGAGCTCTAAAGGTGTGTCTAAATATTTATGTATGATTTTTTCATTATGATATCTTATTATTTGTCATAATTGATTGAAAGCTCTATTGATAGAGAGGAGATCGTCTAAGGCCCGAAGACCAAGTACTTATGCGAGCTTTGCGAGATTTCAATATTCCAAAAATTATAACCGATGATATGCCAGTCTTTATGGACTTAATTTCTGATCTTTTTCCGGCTTTGGACGTCCCACGAAAACGCGATTTAGAGTTGGAGAAAAACATCTATACCGCAGCAGTTGATTTATTACTTCAACCTGAAGAGAAATTCATTTTAAAGGTATATTTATATCTCTTCTCTCATTATCCGCAGGTCTAATCAAGCAAATACTCATCTCGCAAATTATTCCTTTCCTTAAACGATATCTTGACTGGCTTTATAAATACAGTGCTTAGCGCATCGTTTGAAATTCCTCGAACTATTTTCAAACAAAGCTCTACCTAGTTTGTATTATTTTTAGGTTGTTCAATTGCAAGAACTTCTTGATGTTCGGCACTCAGTTTTTATTGTTGGTTTTACTGGAACTGGAAAAACTGAAGTTTGGCGAACGCTTTTTCGAACATATCAAAATCAAAAGCGTAAACCTCATTATAATGATTTGAATCCGAAAGCTGTCACCACTGATGAACTTTTTGGTTATATTAATCCCACGACAAGAGAATGGAAAGATGGTGAGATCATAATTAATAATATTATAAAGTTTTTTCTCTTGTTATAATTCTTCTTTTACTTTCGCAGGACTTTTTTCTGTGCTAATCCGTGATCAAGCCAATTTAAGTGGGGATGGTCCCAAATGGATGGTAATGGATGGTGACATTGACCCCATGTGGATTGAATCCCTCAATTCGGTGATGGATGACAATAAAGTACTGACTCTGGCTAGTAATGAAAGGATCGCATTGACACCGCCGATGCGTCTAATTTTTGAGATTGCCTCTTTAAGATCGGCCACTCCGGCAACTGTCTCACGTGCTGGTATTTTATATATCAACCCCCAGGATGTTGGCTGGAATCCATTTATTACCTCATGGGTGGCTCAACGAGATAATGCCTTGGATAGGACAATGCTTGCTCCTCTCTTCGACAGATATGTTCCACCTTGTTTGGACGCTGTTAAATCTAAATTCAAGAAGATCACTCCCATTCCATATATAGCTCATCTAACAATGCTTTGCTCTTTATTAGATTGCCTTATCACTCCGCATAATTTGCCCAATGATTGTCCTAGAGAATGGTAAGCAATAAGATAAATTTAATTCTTTTCTATTATCAACTGTCTTATTTTCATCAAATGAACAGGGAAGAATATTTTTCTGAAAAAAAGTAAATGAAAGGTTAATTTTTGACAATATAAAAGGCAGATAATTATGAATCAACCTAACATAAAAAAATTATATTGGCTTATTCGGAAAGTCATTTCATTTTTTCCCAACAAAGAACTTAATTGTATTTTCCCCCAGGTAACTTCACACTTAAGCTGCATAATCATTATATATTTTGACAACTGATATAGATAGGCTTTCTTGTGAAAAAGTTCGATTGATTCTACGCAATTTTTTCTTGGTGACTTTTTAAATATGGAAAATAAAAAAAACATTTTTGGCATAATTTACTTTTTTACTATAGAAAAGGTAAAAATGCTGTTCAAGCAAGAAAAAATTATTTAAATTTATTGAATTCAACCGTTCAAGATTGAATTAATCTCAAAGCTCGATATATGATTTCTCATGTTCTTACTGAAAAAAATTTGTGCCTTCGAGTTGACGTCTGTGATTTGCTTTTCAGAACAAGGGGCATCTTCAAAATCAAAATTGCAGACCAGTTTTGGCACTGGCGTTCTGTCAATACATCTTCCCCATGTAAATCTGATAATTTTTTTCTTGCTTGAACAGCATTTTTATCTTAAAATAAAATATGCCGAAAATGCTGCTTTTTACTTTCACTATTTGAAAAGGCACAACAAAAACCACTGAGTAGAATCAATCGAACTTTTTCACAAGAAAGCTTTACTGCCAAAATATATAATGATTATATAACTTAAGTGTGAAGTTAGCTGGGAAAAAATACAATTAAGCCCTTTGTTGGAAAGAAATGGCTTTCCGAACAACCCAAAATATACGATTTTTATGGAGGTTGCAAAGCAACAAAGTAGCAATTATTAACTTATCTACTAAAAATGGGTCTGGGGAATAATAAAGTTTTGGAAATTTGCTTAAGAGTCATGTTCGAACTTTTTTTTACTTTGCACCATCCAATGAAGATGTCAAGTAACATAAATTTTTTTTCAGGTATGAAATCTACTTTGCTTTTGCTGCTGTATGGGCCTTTGGTTCAGCTATTTTTCGAGATCAACTAGTTGATTATCGAGTGGAATACACCAAGTGGTGGGTGGCTGAATTTCGAACAGTCAAATTCCCTCAAAAATATACTGTTTTTCATTATTATATTGATCAAGAAACAAAAGAATTTTTTTCTTTGGAATGAATTAGTTAGACCTTTTCATTTGGATTATGAAATTCCTTTAAATGTAAGTATAAATATTTATAGAACTCGAAAGAATGTTCAGAAATTATGGTTTACTAACATTTTTGGTTCTTTTTTAGTCCGCACTTGTTGATACTGCCGAAACCACGAGAATTCGTTATTTTATTGATCTTTTAATTGAAAATCGTAATCCTATAATGTTGGTGGGAGTTGCCGGCGTAGGAAAAACTGTCATCATTAATGCAAAAATATCATCTTTACCAGAAAACTATTTAGTACAAAATATTCCTTTGAATTTTTATACTACAAGCGAGATGTTACAAAGGGTAAGTTAATGAAATCATTTATACAATTGATATAATATAGGATTTCTCAAACTACTCTTATATATTTAAGAAAGTTAATATGAAAGCCTATCCCATTAGCTTAGTGATAGAACATGAGCCAAAGCAATTTCAAGTATCAAAACTAAGATCATGGTTAAAATTTATCCCAAAAATAATTCCCAGACTTCTTTCTCTTGTTACTTTAATTAAACTAAACAAAACCAAAATCTGTCATTTATAATTATTGAATATGCAGGTACTTGAAAAACCCCTGGAAAAGAAAGCTGGTCGTAATTATGGACCACCTGGAAATAAACAAATGATATACTTTATTGATGATATGAATATGCCTGAAGTGGATTATTATGGTACAGTTCAACCTCATACATTAATAAGACAACATCTTGACTATAATCATTGGTATGTAACCAATTCAAAAATAACTAATTTATTTTATTTTTATTGTTTATTTTTCTTTCTTTGCTGTAGGTATGATCGTGCCAAAATGGCCCTTAAGGATATTCATAATTGCCAATATATCTCCTGTATGAATCCGACCGCTGGAAGTTTTACAATTAATCCACGACTTCAACGGCATTTTTGCGTTTTTGCTGTTTCTTTTCCTTCAAAAGAACCGGTTACCAAAATTTACTCGTAAAATCCTGTTTTTAATTTAAAAATTTGTTAAGCCTCTCTTTGACTTGTCCCAAACTAGGAAGATATTTCTTTCTTATTAGAAGAAAGGAATGAGAGCCTTTTCTTTCCTTTCCTATTTATTTATTTATTTGTATAAGGTCTTTTCCGACACTGGCTTTCTGTCAATACATCTTCTCCATACAAATCAGATAATTTCGTTCTTTTTTGAACACCATTTTTACATTTTCTATATTAAAAAAGTAAAATATGCTGAAAATGCTTTTGATTTTGAAAGGGCCAACATAAAACCACTGCTTAGAATCAAAACGTACTTTTTCAAGAAAGCCTTGCTCTACCAGCTGTCTAAATAATAATATATAAGCTTATGCGGCTTAAATGTGAAGTTAGCTGTGAAAAAATACAATTAAGTCCTTTGTTGGGAAATTACTTTCTGAACAACCCAATATTTAATTCTTTTCTATCTTTTATTTGATTTACGGTTGGCGTAAACATTAAAAAATATCTTCCTGTCCTGAGGTCAAGTTTTAGAACTGCTTTTATTATTATTATTTTTTTTTTTTTAATTTATTTATTATTTTTTAGATCAATTTTAACTCAACATATTTTACTACCTGAAAATAAATTCGTCGCAGGTTTAGACAAATTTATTCCAAATCTAGTCAATGCCACAATAAATTTTCATACAAAAATATCATCATTACTTTTGCCAACTGTACTTAAATTTCATTATTTTTTTAACCTCAGAGATCTTAGCAATGTTTTTCAGGTATTTATTTATTTTTTTAATTAATATACATGTAGCGAAGATAATTATTTCCTTTATTGTTATTGTTATTTGATACATTTTCAACTAGGGCATGTTATTCTCATCAACTGAAACACTCCCAAATCATCTTGCTCTATGCCGTCTCTGGGCTCATGAAGTGACCCGTGTTTATTGTGATAAAATGGTCGAACCTGCCGATATGGACACATTTAATAAATTGATCCAAGATGCCTTTAATAAATGTGGAATTGATGATATTAAGGATGAAGAAGTATTTTGCACTCCATTAATTTTTAGTCATTTTGCAACTGGACTTGGAGAAAATAAATACATCCAGGTAAAATTTTGTAAAAATTACTTTCATTGCCTGCGAACAGGAATGTAGGAATTCTGAAATAAAAAAAAAGATGATTTTGATGAAAGACTGTGTTGATGAAAGAGTGAGTTGGCCTTTAGCCAGGGAAATTTTATTGTCTATCTAGATTAGATGTATTTTTGTGACAGTGTAGCGCATTTGGATTTGTATTTAGATATCAAAATAAATTTAAAGCCTTTTTTATTAAATTATTCGGCATTGGAGGCCATTTAGACCCTGCCTCTATTTATTTCAATTGATTCTCTAACACAAGAATCAAGAACTCTACGTGCTACGGCCCAGGGGCTAGACGGGCTTTTAAGGATTAATTAAATGTATTAATTAAATATTACAATTATTACAAATTATACAAATTTTTAATGAATTAAATTTATATTTTAATTAATATTCAAATATTACTGAAATCCTCCCAGAGCCGGAATCTATATTCTCCGCCAGTCACACCAGATTATTTAGTTAAAAATTCATTAGATAAAAAAAAATAGCCTTCTACGTATATTTGAGTATTACATTAATAATTAAATACTTATAATAATTTGTTCTTAGATCAAACTCTGGCCAGAATTAGTTCGATTATTAGAAGAAGCTCTTTCGCAATACAATGACCTCGTTTCGGCAATGAATTTGGTTCTCTTCGAGGATGCAATGTACCATATATGTCGAATCAATCGCATTTTGGAGGCCCCTCGAGGAAATGCACTACTCGTTGGTGTCGGTGGCAGCGGGAAACAATCTTTATCCAGACTTTCATCATTCATCTCTACTTTGGAGGTGTTCCAGATACAACTTCGCAAAGGCTACGGTGTGGGTGATCTTAGATCTGATCTCGCTACTATTTATTTCAAAGCAGGAGTGAAATCCATTGGTATTAGTTTTCTCATGAGTGATGCCCAGGTAAACTATTAATATTTCAAGGGGAGGCGTTTATATTTTGAATTTTTATATTAAAAAATTATTTTTTGTTGAATTTTTTTACGAAAGGTGGCAGACGAAAAATTTTTAGTGCTGATAAATGATATGCTTGCATCAGGAGAAGTTCCTGATCTCTATCCAGACGATGAAATTGAAAATATTGTGAGCCTTTTACGAAATGAAGTCAAAGGTCAAGGAATTATAGATACTCGAGAAAATTGTTGGAAATTTTTCATTGCACGAGTCAGATTTCTTCTTAAGGTAAAAACTATTTAACAATTATAAATTTAAACCGACACTCCTCAATATATACTGTATCTTTTTTAAATAAGAAAGGGATATTTTTTAATAAGCTAGATATGTATTTTTATTGTCTGAAACGAGTTGTCTGAAAAATTGCGGAACTTGATTTAAAAAAGGCGAGGGCCCGCCGCAGGTGGGCCCAAGCCAGCTGGAGGGAGGTCCAGGGGGCTAAACTCGAAGACTTGGAAATTCAAAGGTCATAAAGGACAAAATGTTACTTTTCAGGAGATTGCTCGATTAGTAAAAACGAAAAAAAAAAAAAAAAAAAAAAAAAAAAAAAAAAACATTTTTCCTCATAACTTTTCTGACTTTAGTAGGTTACTACTTTAGTCTTTGAAAGACACTTCTCAGAATTTCTAACACTTTTTGACAAATTTGCGCATAGTGTTAGGTTGAAAAGCACTATACCCTAATAAATTCCTATGATTGTTCAAAAATCTATAATATAAAAAATTTAATGGCGTAAAAAGCACTTCTTTTTGAGATAGCACAATTTTAATTAGACTGTTTTGTAAAGCTAAACATTTCTGTATATATACATCTAACTCATTTTTGCTATTTAGTCCTTTATGACCTTTGAATTTCCAAGTATCGATATATCGGAGAAATAAATAATTAAAACTTTCAGAGGTTTCCCATAAGTGATATTCTAATGTACACTAATATAAAATGATTAATTCTTCTTTCAGGTAATTTTGTGCTTTTCCCCTGTTGGATCCACTCTTAGGATCAGAGGTCGCAAATTTCCTGCAGTCGTCAATTGCACTGCTATTGATTGGTTCCATGAATGGCCTCAAACAGCCCTCGAATCTGTCTCTTTGCGCTTCTTAAGCGAGATCGCAGTTCTTCCAAAGACAATCACAAATTCAGTTTCTCTATTTATGGCATATGTCCATACTAGTGTCAATGAAATTTCTGCCAAGTATCTGGCTAATGAACGTCGATACAATTACACAACGCCAAAGTCTTTTCTGGAACAGATAGCACTCTACCGAAAATTACTAACTGAGAAGACTAATCATAATAAGTAAAAATTTTATTTAATTTACATTTTTTAACAATCAAAATTTTAATTCTTTATTACATTCTCAGGGATCGAATTGCTCGATTAGTAAATGGTCTTGATAAACTCGCTACAACATCTTCTCAAGTAGCTGGACTTAAAGAAACTCTCGCAGTACAAGAAATTGTAGTTAAAGAGAAAAATGAAGCTGCCGATGAACTTATTCAAGTAAGTTCTAAAAAAAAAAA